>APFE031101797.1:4373-46577 GCA_000404065.3 Pinus taeda
GGTTTGAGACTTGCTTAGGAAGCTGGTATAGGTGGTGATAGACCCATACCGACTGCAAATAATCAAGGTGACGATATTTTTGTGTAACAGCACATATGGTGTAGCACACTTCATCAGTTTACAATACCCAGATTGATAATTTATGTAGAGCAATTTAAGACGTTAAATTGACTAAACATTTTTGGCGTTGTTTCCGAGAAAGTGTAATTAGGATACCTTATTTCTTACATCTAAAAAAAAATAATAATTCTTGAGTATGCTCTCCTCCTGCACCTTGTGTGATCTAGAGGATCAGAAAAAGGATTGTTATGTAAAAAAAAAAATTAATAATTCTTGAGTATGCTCTCCTCCTGCACTTTGTGTGATTTGGAGGATCAGAAAAAGAATTGTTATGTTAAACAAAAAAAAAAGAGGAGACAAAATAAACTTCATCATTTCAATTGATTCAAAAAAAAAAATTTGAAACCCAACTTCTTTGATAGGTTCAAATTGTCCAAAATTGACTGGTTATGGTTTGTAGTGGTACTCAAAACAATGTATCCTGTTTTAATAAGGTTTTGCAACTTAGCTGCGGAATGTGGCCTGATTCCACAGCTAGTTGAAAATTCCACAGCTGATTTCAAGGTTTAGCAGGTTACAGGCGTCCAATGAAGAAGCCAACCACATGGGCATCTCCAGAATTGTCCTGATATGGATCTTATCCTAGTCACCCAGCTCAGATCGATGAAAAATTAGCTTAAGACCTCAGTCAAAGTCCTGCTTTTAGTATGATTTCCTTGCAGTCTTTGCTGCCTGAAATTGAAAATCATTAATCCTTCTTATAAAAATTTACAATTTCAGAGAGAAAAGAAAAACAATCTATGGCTATCTTCAATCTGAGCTTTCACTATGGCTTCAGTAGGAAAATTTGCATCCCTATTCAAGTTTTGACCTTAAAACGAACCTGCAAAAACATTAAAAAAAAAATCAAATCAAATCATTGTTTTGTTTAATGTAATATATATGTATATTTTTAATTTCTAAAAGTATAGCATATAGTTTTATTAACAAAACAATTTAAAGAAATTAATAAAATTTTATATTTTGTTTATTAAAATATATATGTATATTTTCAATTTTTGGAAGTATAACATATGTAGTTTTATTAACAAAAAAACAAAACAAAACAAGGGTTCGAATGTTAAACGATTAAGTAAGAAGGTGAATGCAAATTTGTAGATCCATGTTAACTCCATTAAGGGGCCTCGGCATTGTCCCAACTTGAAAATAAATCAATGAGCTCAATACAAATATTGCTGCCACTTAGATTTCCATTGCCTACAAAACGTGCAATGTAAACAATCTAAGATGCATGTTTCAACAAAATTATTAAATCGTTGTTTTAGAAATCCAAAGTACCAATACCAATTAAAAACAACTGCTGCAACAATTGTTTGGCAACCTGTGGGTTGGGCGTCATCGTTTAAAATTTCCTCTCTGGTTTCTTTGTTAATAAACTAATAGAGAAAAGGGTTGTTTCCAATATTGAATAAGCATGAGGATAATAGATGAACGATTGGCTCATTCTTCTATTTTTAGATAACAAACCTGTGACTATTAGTTGCCCCAATTCTTCAACTCTGTCATTGCGCCTGTATAATACACATTACAGAGAAAAAAAAATGCGTAATAGCTTAAAAACGTCAAATTTCAAATGCATGATTTGCCTAAATGGAGGAAAATTTGAAGAAAATAAAACATGGGTTTTTTCGCCAGCTAGGTCAGTTAAATAACCCAGAAACCGTTTGAAGAAATTTGTGGCAGTCTAGGAGAAATCCTCAATTCTTTGGAACCCATTTTTGCCTACCGCATGTAAAAAAACGGATTTTCAATTAGATGAACAGATTGTGATTTAATTCGGCGTGCTTGAGAGGGGGAATTCTAATTTGGTTATGTGTTGGCACCTACTCTACCACATCTTCCACCCTTTTCCACCACATTTTCTGCCCTTAATGCCACCCGTTTGCAATTCATTAACGCCTATTAACAACAGTTCCAATTTAAGACGGCTTTCCATTACGTGATCTGGTTGGGTATGGCTCTTCACAACATCACTCTGTTTTCAATTGATGATTGCGGTAATGGGCAGCATGGAGACCCTCTTATACACTCGATGGACTCACCTAGATATACTTAGAACCGCCTTATTTCCCCAGCCTCGACATCGCCAAGGCATTTCTAGGGGGACTACCGTAGGGCTAATCACACTGGTTTCTTGTCTCTAACTTCTATTTTGTCTACGTGTGCAATTTCTTACATCCTCCACATTTTTTTCTTTTTTCACGCACACAACCATTCCATTTCACAGTGTTTTCTACACTTTGTTTTCATTAGCTGCGGAATCCAGCCACTTTTCGTAGCTGATTCAACTTTCCACAGCTGGCTCAACTTTCCGCAGCTGTTTTTGTTAAACTCTAGGTTGCAGGTGTCATTAGACAAAACAAGTCACATGGGTAGTTGGGGGAATTTCATTACATGAATGGCGTCCTATTCATTTGATCCAATTCAATGAAAAAGAATCCGGTCAAAGAGAAGTCAAATTGTGTGTTATCACTAAGTCGCCACACTGAGTCGCAACATTAAGTCGCTGCATGTCAAGAAACAAATAATAATTTTGAATCAATGAAATGAATAAGCTATTTTCTCACTTTTCTGAAGGTATCGATTGATTTTGAATTGATTATGAAAGATGAATGGCTAACTTTGTATTCAAGATTTTTAGCTACAGAAACCGTGCACATTCTGCAGCTGAAGTCCAAATCCACAGACTAAAAAACAAAAACCTCATTGCTCAAATCAGCCTAACTTTCTCATGCAAAATCAAATTTTGATGATTCAAGTACCATTGGAAAGATCTCAACAAGATCTACACAATGAAAAATCAATCATTAGAGTTTGAAATGGAAAATAATGAAATAAATTGCTGAAAAGAAGCAACATTCAACTTGGGGCACCAATTCCAAAGCATGTATAAATTCTTTTGATTTTTCCTTTGAGAACTTGTTTCATTAATACAAATTCTTATTTTTGTGTGTAAATATCATAACTAGAGAGATTGATCACCTCTCTCCTTTGATAATCTTACATTCCATTGCAGAAGAAGTATTAGTTTTTTTTGCAGGTTTCAGGAGGAAGGACAAATGACTACAAGAAAATGGTGTCTCCTAAGAGACCAATTTGTTTCATAAGAGGATGATCAGCAACAAAGAGGAAATATGTTGATGCAAAATCAGATCCAAACACTTGAAAAACTTTCAAATACTATTATCTCCATCACATCCACCCATCACATCCATACCTCATAATAAACCATTCATCTCATTTTCTTCCATATTTTCCATTTACATACACTTTCCATCTCTTTTTGTCCATTCATAACCCACAAATAAAAGCAAGAGGCTCATGCACATGCTTATTACCCATTGCCATTTCTGTTCTCCATTGCCATCTTTCATTTTCATCTTCCATTTTCTATCATTTTCATTCCGCAAATAAGACCTGCTCCAATGCAAATTATTGAGTCCATAGTCCTTTGAGTCTAAATTCTTTGTAAAAACACCTTGAGGCTTGCATGCCTTAATGGCAAGTCCTCATGTTGACAAACAATGGGAATACATTAATGTCCCTTGTTCATCAGATCTTCTAGGTGACTCAACATCGAGAAATTCATTCGTACCTAGCAAGATGTGTTTGGGCATCTTGACTCTCATTGTCATCAATGGTGAGAGTTCTCGTGTTGACTAGTGGCATCCATTAATGGCCATTAAGCCAACAATTTCCTACTATGTTCGACATCAGAACATCTTTTCACATAGTAGGAATTGTGCCAATGAGTTTTGAAGACATGAAGACTATTATTTTCAGCATTTTGGAGCAGATTCAGCAAGTTTTAGTAGAAGCAATAAAAAATCATCTTAACTCTTTATCCATGACTCCTCTTGTTCAGCCACTTGAAGAATAATATGATCATAATTTTGCAGCCACCACACATACGACTCATCCATTCCAAAGGGTAAGTTAAGGTATGTCATTTTCTAACTTTTGACCATAGAATTCCATAAAAAGCTAGAATGATAATTGTTGGAAAAACATTTCTCTTCCTCATTTCATAAAATTGCTAATACCATCAGTTGGGGGGGGGAATAAATTCATTTTCATATCTTGCCATGTCCATATCATATTTAGGAGCTCACATACTTTCAACAGATATTAACTATTACATTGTTATTATGAGCATACAATGGCTTTTCAAAAAAAAAAAGTGCTTAAAGGATAAATTGGATACAAACAAAATCATGGTTGTCACACAAGAACCAACCATCATGCAATCCAATAAAGATATACTTTGCAACAATAATCAAAATACCATTATGTAAAGTTTAAAGATCAAAATAGAAGGCAACAACAAAAAAATGGTTGTAACACAAGAACCAACCATGTTGCAACTCAAGTAAAACACTTTGCATAAATATGAAGTTATCAAATAATATCATGCAAAGTTAAGCCAAAGCTCAAGGATCAAAAGAGTTAATGTAATATATATTGCATGAGGACATGCAATAGCTTCAGTTGGGGGGTATGTTGAGTCTTGAAAATGTTATTCATTTCCATTACACTTTCACTATTATGTCCATTATATCACCTCCATTTCACTACTATGACCACATTCATCCCACTTTCATTATCATTGGGCCACATTTATGTTTTTCCAAACTTTATTAATTTTAAGCCTTTTAAGTGAATTTATGGTTAAAAATTAAAAAATAATGTGCATATGCTTATACCTAACAAATGGGTTGAGATTATTGACATGTGTAGGTTGAAAGGAGGCTTCTAGAAGACCCTTATGTGGCACTCTAAGGCCAAATTCGAGTTTGAGTGAAAAGAATCAGGGGATCATGAGGATATGTGTCACATCTCCTAATTGTATTGTAACTCTAAGAAGACATGTATCTTATCAGTTCCTATTTTGATTGACTATAGAGGTAGAGGGAGAGATTCATGGACTCTCATTAATGAGATGGCTTCTCATATTTTTGTATAAATAGGAGATCTCTCTCCTTCATTTGTTAACTATTAGTCTCATCTTAGCTTGGCTTGGCTTTTAGTTCTTTAGCTTGTAGTTTGTAGTTCTTCCTTGATGGATTTTGAAAGCTTTGGAGATTTTGTTGTAATTTGTGATTTTGAAGAATTTGAATAAAGTTTTGATGTTTTCAACATGGAAGAAGATGTGAAGTAGATGCCATGGAGCACATTAGAATGTAAGGTACAGTAGATTTCATTTTGTAATTTTTCTTTGATTTCATTATGTCATTTGATTGCTTTCAAGTTTGATAAATTAGATTTTCCATTCATGCAATTTTAATTCATGTAAGTGTGTTCAATTGGTTGATTGTAGATTAGTTTTTCTTTACATGTTTTTGCATCAAATAGTGACATGAGATTTGCCTCTGCTGACTTTGTTTTTTTTTCTTTTCAATTTCTGTTATGAGTCTTATTCATTTGCTTGGTTAGTTAGTTTAGATATTAAATTTCTCATGTCATTTTCAGTTACCTCCGAAAGCCAGAGCAAGTCGAATGGTGATGGATTGAAGTATGAATGCGTAGTTTGATATTAGTTTATTTTTCTGCAAGTTAGTTATTGAATTTCTCATGTCATTTTCAGTTACCTCCGAAAGCTAGAGCGAGAGGAATGGTGAGAGATTGAAGTATGAATGTGTAGTTTAATATTAGTTTTATTTTATGCAATTTAGATATCAGAATTCTCAAGTTTTTTATGATTACCTCCAAAATCCAGAGTGAGTCGAATGGTGAGGGGTCAGAATATGAGTTGATGTAATTTGATTTTAGCTTTACTTTACTTGCAATTTTTGGATTTCTTTGAGTGCAATAGCTTAACTTTTATTTTTGTATTTAGACAAGCGGCAGAGACAGTGATTTCATGATCAATATTTCATCTTTTGTTTGATTTAAAGTAGCTGCATATTTACACTTTTGTTTAAGTACTAATTCCATCAATAACATGTTTTGAGATCTTTTGAAGTGCTAAGTTTTGGAAGTTACCATTAGGGACAAACCTTGTCTTGAAATCTACATCCATACTTGACCTTTAAAAGTATTCCTAAGACCTTAGAATAGAATTTCCATTTGCATTAAACACTTTAGGGAACCAACAAGAACAAAACCCCAAAAACAACATAAACTATAAAACGACGAAGTAAGAAAAAGGTTAACTAAGCACATATGGTGCACCACACTTCATCAGTTTACGATACCTGGATTGATAATTTATGTAGAGAAATTTAAGACGTTAAATTGACTAAACACTACTTGCGAGAACTAGTATGTGTTCACCACATGCCCAAAACTCAGTGCTTCATCAGGTTCAGTGTCTTTGTTATCATCAATGTCTTCCAGCTGCTCTTGTATGTCACCATCTGCATTGAGTGTATGAGTACAAAAAAAGGTAACAACTCACTTCCAATATGAACAAGATTTATCAGGGTGAAATTATTCGTGGAAGGAACAATACTTAGGATCAACACATTGATCGAGTTGGAACATAGGATTCTGTGTAAATTTGGAACTGATCCAGCTATTTCTTGATGAGTTGGTTGATGAACTGCTTGTCTGTCTCTGTCTGGGTGGATGACTGTTCACAAATGTGTCTGTCTTCCATTGCTTGAGTTCAGACATTTCGGTGGTCAAGTTCTTGAAAAGGCAAGTGAGTGTTTCAATGTCAGTTGCTTCCTTGTCTCTACCTTTTCTCGTCGTTTCTTGGGGATTTCTTCTTGCATCCTTGGAGTCTTTCATTGATTCCTCATCCTTGATGACTCCAATGGTGCGCAAGTATTTCTAAACAACAATAGCCTCCTCTCAGCTTTCTAAAAGTGTTGGCTTCACAACACGCTTGACGAACTGCACCATGGTTGTTGGCAGTGCAGACATGTAATAGTCGATAGTGATGGAGTCATTAGGTTTGGGGTCTGCTACAAACTTGGTCAAAATATGCATAAACCTCTAATTGAAATCTTTCACTTTCTCTTTTCCCTCCATCCTGAGGCTTCCCAATTATTTGACTAGCATGGCGGGGGTCTTATCATCAGCAAATGTTTCAAGGAACATACGTTTGAAAGAACCCTAGTTTTGTATGGAGTTAGGTGGAAGGCTGTGATACCAAGTAGCTGCACATCCGTCCAAGGTACATGGCAATAATCTACATGTTATGTCGTCATAATGTACCTCAAGGTTTTGCAGCTATAGGTAGAAGTTGTCTAAATGGTCTTTTGCCATCATCGCATTGTCAGGGCTGAACTTGATGTTCATTCTCTTTGCTCACTTCAGCATCTTGTGCAGAACAATTGGGAGAGCCAATGGTCCCTGAGTCATCCATTCAAGATTTTGGTCAACCATCTCTTCGTCCTTTCCGTCGAAATATAATGGTTTTGGATCTGAGGCTGTCAGTTCATCTCCACCTTCTCTTCCTCCACTTCCTATATTGGAGTTTGATCCTAAGACAACAAGAGTGCCTTGTTTGTCTCCAGATAACATTGGAGGTTCCTCTTTTTCTTCAATAGCTTCTTCCAAACCTTCAAGAGTAGCAAGGATTGCTTCTTCCATCGATGATACAACAACCCCTATGGGAGTGGATTTTGACTTCTTAGATGTGTGTGGAAGATACTGTATGCCTGGGATCAGTCTGATTGCTTTAGCAAACTGGTGAATCATGGGATGGATAGAGTGAAGGTGTTGATATGAAATATCATGTTCAATTCTGGGAGGTGAGGAGTAACCAACTGCTGAGTCGTGAGAGAGGGAGTGCAAGTTACTGCCTTGACTAGATGGTTGATGAGTGAGTGTGAGGGGAATTTTAGCCATGTACAACTGGCTGCCCTCCTTCTAGCGCCAGAAATGTTGACGGTGCTAGACCTACCAACATTCAGGGGATCACCTCGGTATGAAGTCCCAAATAGACCTCACACCATTTGGTGTGGGAGTCCCATCCGGTATGATGGCCTGATTGCCATTATCTCAAGGATTTGCCTCAACTCTTGCTTGTTAGCACAAGAGAGTGGTTCGATTTATCTTTTAGAGGTGAGGTTCACATGCCTGGTGAGTGTAAGTGTACTTGTGTCATTGGTTCTTTCACTGTGAGGGGAGAAAGTGAAGGTGAGTTCCATGTTGAAAGGGATCACTCCCAACTCAGCTAGGAACACACAACACAAAAGACATACACAACTTCCAGTGGAGTAGTCCACTCGGATGCGACATTCACAACCTACAAGGTAAGATAACACGTACAACACTCATGGATTGGTCTAAACGAGTGCAACGGTTGTTACAACAAGGTTCATGTGAAAGGTCTGTCTGATGTCCAGTAGAGTAGTCGACATGGACGGGACAACATTAGCAGCATATACAACACACTTCCATTAATAGATTATGCATTACAACAAATGAATCAATTCAGGTGTAGAAAATAGGTTAAAGAAACATGCATTATAAGTGTTAAAGATCAATCTTACAACAAATACAATACATGTGTGAAAATGTGTTGGCCTGTGGACAAGCTTCTGATTTAAGAGAAAGTTCCAAGACACATAGTTACATGATACATCACAAAACCTGTCAGCGGGGCATTGGAGCCAATACTTAATCCTCAAAGAAAATATTATAGGATCTCTTCTCTATGTGGGAGGAGCTGAGGTGAAAAGTCCTTTCATGTATAAATGAAGCGGGTATTTATAGCCAAGGGTCAAACTGACCCTTGTGGATGTTCAGCTACCCTCATGACCATTCAACTTCCATGAATTTTCGACTTACATGAATCTATGTTCAACAAGTGGGTCTCTTGGACTTCCATGTTACATCACATTGATAGACAACAAGCCCATAGTGGAGATGCGGGAAACATGACTCATGACTTGACTCGACATGACTTGAAAAGACAATGCTGGTACATTCTTGCTGCTGTTGGAGTGCATGTCGAGCTACAATGGTGCTGAGTGATGGATGTCTTCATGGTGTATCATAGTTTCACCTTCACATGGCAAAGTGCATAGAGTCTTCGATGGTCCTTGATTCACTTGATGAAGCTTTAGCATTTTATTCCTTGCTTTCATGTAGGAAGGCTAGACAGGCACACTTGTTCATGAAGGTGCATGCTCGCCGTGTTCGTCTGCTCTGCATGCTTCATGCGTTCATCTGTTAGTGAGCCTGCCCATTTGCATGTGCTCCCTTCGTTCACCCTGTTCGTTGTCTTGTCATGCTCGTTGGAGTACATGTACCTACAGTCATTCATGACGAGATGACATCAAATCCAAAACCTCCTAGTCTACCACAACACATGATCATTCGGGTGCGGGTGACCGGGAGAGGCAACAAGGTTGTGATGCAGGAGGATGGCTCCAAAAAACTGCTGATGAAAACTATGCAAGAGTCACTAGAGATGAAAATAGGCAATTTGAGTCGACAATGACTGTCTGCAAGGTCTGGATCGACTGGGAGGAAAAATTGCACAAATATTTGAAGGGAAAATCCGGGTTGCAGGAGGGCAAGGTAGGAAAGCTTTGAGAATTTTCGAGAATAAAAAATCAGCAGGGGTTGGACAACCATATTTGCATAATTTTCCAGAGGAACGAGTCAAGCTGCATGAGGGGTCAACAGGCAGGGATTGCGCAGTTATTCTGGGGAATTGCTTGGGAGATTGGTAGCCAGAACTGTACAATTCCCAGAGGGAACTTCCTGTTGGTTGCTTATCACTAGCAACTAGAACTGTGCAATTCCTAGAGGGAACTGCCAATTGGCTGCTGGGGTCACTAGCAACCAGAACTGCACAATTCCTAGAGGGAACTACCAGTTGGCTGCTGGGGTCACTAGTAGCAGAAGTTGCCCAATTCCTAGAGGGAACAGGCAGTCTGCTGCTGGGAGCTGCTAGCTAGGAAAATTGCACTAAGGCAAAGAGGCTGATCTACTGATCATCTTTGCGCAATCTCTGAGCTGAGTTGACTGATGGGTAGAGGGAGGTCTACTCATGAGCATTGCACAATTTCTGAGATGAACAATCGGTCGACTATCCGGGTAGCCAGCATGAGTGCTGCTTGAGTTGCTTGCGGGAAGTGCAACTTGAAAGGACTATCTTGGTGCTTTTGCGTTGTTTTGGTTGACAATTGATCTAGTCAAAATTAGGGTGATGGACCGGTTGTCAGTGAGGAGTCTGGTCGTCAGAACTTCAGAAAAAATGACTAAGTGTTTGGACAGTTGAAAGATGCATAGGTGATCATACGAACACACACTCGCATGACTTGACGACGAAATGACCAAACCATCTAGATACACATATTCAACATTACTGAATGGTGGTGTAAGCGACAAGTGCGACACTTGTGGTTGATCATTCATGGTCTTTTGCAACAGTGAATGTGACTCTGTGTGTGAGTGCGACAAATACTTTCATGGCGAACACAACAGACACATACAAAGCAAAGACTTTGAGCATAACCAAAACACGGTCGCAAGCATGTCTTGGACATCAGCATGCAGAGACTTGGATGCAATGAACAAGCAAGGAAAATGTAAAGTCTCACACAAGCTCAAGGAGTGAGCTTGAGTGTGCGCAATCATGTAGAGAAACTCTTCAGGGGAGGCTCCAAAATTGGTGCAGGCAAAAATTTTGGAGGGTGGTTGTAGCTGCTACAACAGGTGGATATGGCTAAAAAGGATGGTTAACAGATTGAGGAGGATATGGAGTAGCATAAGGTTAAGAAGAGGATGTGGACCAGGATGGATGAGTGGAAGAATACCAATGTTGCAAGGGTGTATTCTGATTTGGATTATAATAAGAGTAGTGTGTAGCTTGCATGCCTTGTTGATATGGCCCAGGTCCTTGAGGTCTTATTTGATTGCTGAAACAAATTTTCTTTAACCCCCTTTTTTTCCTTGATATATAGATTTTACTCCTGGAAAAGAAGGGAACTTGTCTGTTGCATGATTTTATTCACAGACTAGCCAGACCTCTATGACATTTAAGGTGCAGTCATTCCTAGGATGTCTTTTGGTGCATATTGGGCAGAAAATAGCTAGTGCCCTTTCTGCTTCCTCCTATATTATTTTGATTTGAATGGTATCCATTTGCAGTGAAAAGGTATGTATAATTTCTCTTTTGAAATCCTCCAACATGTTTCCTATCTAATTCTTAATTGAAGTTGTGTAGGGAAAGGAACTGACCAAGCGTTGACTAGCCCTACCATTCTTTCTAGAAACCATAGAGTGATTCTTGAACATAGATTTGATGTCATCATAAGATAATTGATAGGTATATCCCCCAAAAAGAATGTTTAGGTCTCCAACATGTCTTCCTTGATCCCTTAGAGAAGAAATAGTTTGAGTGATTCAAGATTAAGGGTGAAGTTGACCCTCCTATAACTGAGATGAAATCTCTCCTCATAGTCTTCTAGGGATTCATCAAGTCTAAGGGTCATCCTAAAGATTTCTTCCTTGGTGTCTTTGTATCTATAATAGTCCCTATACTTGTTATTGAAGGCTTGTTTCATTTCGGCCCAGGTAGTGATGCTACCCCCAGGCAAACCCATAAACCAACGCAAAGTTGCATCCTTAAGGGTAAATGGGAATAACATTATCTTCTTTTCATCAGAGGAATAATCATAGGTCCTACAAAAAATAGAAAATTCGAACCTGAAGGTATCATGATCCTTAGAGGTTAAGCCATGGAAGTGTGGAAGGGAAGTAGGGCATATATTCTTCATTCTAGCCTCTCCATTCGTCTCTCTAATAGGAAAAACCTCATTTTCCCTTTTTTCAGCCATTGTTTGGGTAGGTGAAGTGGATTCTTCTTCTTCCCCAATAGGTTCTTCAAAAATTTTAGGTTGCTAACCTAGAGGGTCTTCTAACTTCCTTGTAGTCATAGAGGGAAGTTGACAGTCATTGAAGGAGAGTGAAAGTTGACTACTTGAGGGTGTGGGGGTTTTTGTTAAGAATTTTCCCTTGATATCTCTACTCCTATGAGGCATGAAAGAAATTTTCTTCCTCATTTTATTTTATGTTACTTCCTCAAAAAATGTATGCAAAACAAAAAACAAATGCTTAGGAAGAAACAACATCTACCTAAACACCTGTTTTGGGAAGTTTCAGTGTCTATGGATAAACGCTTAAACCCCTAGACTAGTAGCTAAGTCTAGAACAACAGTGAAAAGCATTCTCTACTTTTTCTATGACAAATAGATTAAATAAGAGGTAAAGAAGCCTATCTATAGCTTTCGCTTACTCCTTATCTCACTTAACCAACTCTGCCGCTCCTCTTCGTACTTAATCTGCTTAAAGAGTATCTGCACACAGACAGAAGACAAAAATCGATCAAAGCATATGATAATGATATATTGATTAAACATAGCATGGAATCAAGTACATTATACACATATGAAAGCATAAATGAATAACACAAGCATATGGAAAAAGCTTTGAACACTTTATTAGTAAAAGGAAGAGTTACAACCCAATTTGCTTGATTCAACATCACTCCTCCAGTTCAATCCCATCCTCTCCTCATAAAAAGAAAGACATTTTGACATCATTACAATAGTTGAAATAAACTCACATCTCATACTAACAAAATCTCCCACTAATTCAATAATTTCAGCACCTAATCACTTAGATAGTGGTCTTTTTATAGGTGAATGAAGGAAGTTATGCCATAAATGGTGATAATGAATGCCCTCCCAAACTTAGGATTTAGTTCCATGGAGGAAGGGATAAAGGGATTGATGTTCCTTAACTCCCCACCTCATCCAAATACGAGCTCAAAGGAGTATATTAAATTGGGAAACTTCTAGATGCATCTAATGGATAAGAATATTCCTAAACCCCATTGCCATTTCGCTCAAATTCGCCCAGCGTAGGCCAAAGAGGGCTCAAGTGCACTGCATGGCACCATATCAGTGTATGGAATGCATTGCAGTGCACCCTAATGAAGGCTTTCCTGCACTGATCTTCTTAGAGGCAATTTCTGGATGATTTCAGTCATGGAACTTCTTGGGAAGCTAGGAATTATGATGGTTGAATTCTTTAGGGCATGTAACAACTGAATTAGGGTTTGATGGGCCCTAATAGTACTAATCTGTAGGTTGGGGTTTATGTGCAAATGGATCTGTAACAGTTTCCCCCTAAAGCATGAATTCGTAAATATGTATGTCGAGTGAAATGCTATCATGTGGAGAGGAGGTTTCGAAGCGGAAGGTGACCTGCATCAATTACAATACATATATCATGATAATTTTATTTTTTTTCTCATGAACTTGTTGAGGGAAGGCATACCCATGCTCAGCTTATAAAATTTCATTACATGTACAAATATAGTCATCTACAGATATAGACCCATGAATGGATGACCATGAATGTAATGCCATTGAAAATTTGATTTAGTACTTCTAAAAATATCACAGCCTGGATGGATGAAACTAGATCCAGGGTCTTCAATCTTGTTCAATCTTTCACTCAAGTAAAAGTCTAACCATGTGAATAGATGATCTGAAGTCGAACATGGGAAGACATTGTCTGATTACCAACCAATGATGTAAGTCGTTAACAGATGCGAGAGGAATCACCGATAATGATAATGACCCTCAAGGTACTACAGTACATTTCACATGGTGTGAATAAATGATTTGATGTCGAACACCATACAAAGTCTTTCGGTCGAAGGCCAGTGATATTAACCTACCGCCAGAAAGGAGAAACCTGCCATTGATGTATGCAAGCCTCAAGGTACTGAAGGGGTGTTCTAAGTCAACTTCTTGGATGATGTGCTGATGTCAACAAGAAGCGACTTGTCATAGGAGGGCCTTGATGTATCCCACATCAACGGCACGAAATGAGGTAAATGATTTTGGAGATGAAAAATTGACTGACAATAGAAGGTTCAGGAATGGTGGTCATGAAAATGAAGGTTTACGGTATTGCAAAGGATGAAGTTTGAACTTAATGACCTCTCTTGAACATGTCGACGACATTAAGATGAATTGGTAGCATTGACCCAAAACAAAGTAATGGATGGTATGATAGACCAACGGTCTGATAACCAACAAGCTGAATGACCTGACCCACATAGTCACGGTGATGAGGTGAAAGTTTCATTTTCAAGAGCGACTTCCTACCATAAAGTGTTTTCCCCTTTTTCCAATTTTCCCCAATCATTGTTGACCAATACCTCTTTATTTTTATCAAGCTTGAGGAGGATAACATATGCTTGTTGTATTTTCACCCTTCGGATGAATCCATCGCTATTTGATGCTTTAACGAGTCTAGCAAAGGTGAAACTCAGTCTTGTCTAGATGGACAAGTTTGTCACTATTTGATGTTTCTAACGAGTTTAACAACAAAGATAATTTGGTCCTTTTCATGTTTAGGGAGTTTGAAAAGGGATGAAAAGGAAATTCCAAAAGTCCTTTTTCGTAAAATAATCTGTCAAGTTTGAAAAAGCATAAAATAGTACAAGAGAGATATCATTTCCAATCCTTTAATGAGCTGGAAAGGACAAGCACTCGACAATATTTTCATGTTTAGAGAGTTTTAAAAGAGCTTAAAGAGGACTCCAAGGGGGTTCCTTTTTCATTTTCAACAAAGCTTGAAAAAGAGATAAAAGTTTTCTTTGTAGTCAAAGATGTTCAATTTACATTTGAGCACATCAAATTCTGCATTTCAGTTGTTAAAATACTCAAAACACCATCAAAACAGATTAAAAATACCTTTTTCATGGATAAAATGAATAAAAACTAATTTTTACTCGATTAATTTGCAATAAATAAACATAAAAACAAGTTTTACCATTCATTTTTACCATTTCACATTTACCATTTGATTTTGGTACTTTGGAGCAGTTTTTACCTCGAAGTTCACCAGCTGATTACAGAGGATTCAGTGGACCATTCATCGTGTCATATGGACCAGGTAGGAGCTATCTCTATTCTCTTTTATTTCATTCCATTCATTTTTAGTTTCAGGCAAAAATTTTGAGTTTTTGAGGCCCCCTAGGGTTTCAATTTTGAACTCTGGGATCAGCACACCCTTTCAATATCAAAAGGTGCGCTGCATTGCACACACATAGAAGGTTGCATGCATTGTAGCGCACTGTCTCTAAGGCAAGGGTGCACTGGGCACAAAACCCAAATTAACATAGCTGATTTCTCCCAAATTTTGCCTTGTTTTTTGCAAGAAATGGATCCTAATTTGTCTAATGGTTGTATTGTAGACATTCATCGGATCAAAATGGTGATTATATGGAGAGAACAAGAACACAAAGAACAAGATATGATTGCCCTAAATAATCAGGGTACAGTTGAGGCCCTAAGGAATTGTGGGTTACTCAAGTATTTCCGACTATCTAGCATGCGACAACAGATTGAGCTTTTACATTTCCTTGTTCGTTCATGGGATCCTACTGATCAGTCCTTTCACATTAGGGACAAAGTAATACCATTTACCATTGATGACATCTACTTTCTGACTGGACTGTCGAGGTGGGGTGCCCCCATCTCACTATCTGGATTTGCCAAAGGAGGTGAATCAATGAGAGACTACATACGATAGTTCTGTGAGGAAGGTGCACAACCTAGCAGAGACAGAAAGATTAACATCAGGGATGTTAGTGATTTACCATTGAGGAGGATCCTCTTTACCATTGCCAAATTGGCTGGCAGTGCAACACTACACTTGGCAAACAAATCATACATGCAGTATGCTTTAGAGTGTTTAGAGCCAAAAGTGTTTAGCTGGTGCGAGGTAGTACTTTCATCCACGAAAGAACAATTGATTAGGGTGAAAAGCAGAAAGACAAAGAACTTTGGCTATGGATCAATCCTGATTTCTTTCACCTTGAAGAGAATTCCACTTATGTAGCCACAACTTGTTTCACTGGGTGTATCTGGACCTAGGGATCCACGGATGCAGAGATGGGTAGATCTTATGGCTAGGTATGTTGGTCAGTCATTGATCTCATTTACCCCTGCATTCTTTGAGTGGTTTGATCGACAATATATGGCCATCAAAGAGTATCCATATTTAGGAATGGACTTACGTGGTGATCCAGACTTGATGTTACCAGTTGGAGCACAGTGGGGTGCTATAGGTAAATTGTTTGACCAAAGTGTTTTTTGTTTTAAAGTTTCTACACTTTTTTGTGTTTTTTGATTAACCCCAAGACTAAACAAAATCATTTTTATGTATGAAGATGTTGGACCTATTCGACCTGTGGGGCACCAACGAGAGGTAGGTGGGCCAGCATAGAGACCTGTTGGGAGAGTAGTTCTTTGAGACTTAGATTTAGCCAAGACATTGGTTGAGCTACAGGACCACATAGAGGGTTTAACCCTAAGCATTCTAGATGTACGGATTGAGGAGTTGCCTATGCGACTGCAAGGCCATGCCATTGATGTGCCGAGTCATTGGATGAGACTTTTACTCATGATAGCACAGGCTATGACCTGTTACCATGAACACCACTAGTTTACTTATATGTTTTCTGCATACATTTTGAGTTTTTGGATTAGATGACCAATTTTTGTCTTGGACACAAACTATTTGTAAATTTGTTTAAAACAAATATCTATTTTACTTTCAGAGTTTTATTATGGTTATGTGATGCAATCTTATTCAATTGATTATGTGAATTGAAAATATTTACTTTACATATGTCCCAAATTTCTATTTAACACATAATTCGCTAGAAAATCAGTTAATTTGTTTAGATTTCTGAAAATATGTTGATATTGAGTAAACTCAAAATACCTTTCCAAAATATGAACTCTAAGGAACATGCGATGAATTGCTGGGTTTCGGATGGTATAAATGCCAGTAAGTTGTAGTACAACAAGTTGAGAGTCTAGCCTAATGATGATTTGACGTATGCCAAGTGAAATGGCATCAGAGAGAAGTTCAATCAACGTGCTATACTCAACGATGTTGTTCATCGATCGACCAATACAAATCCCTCTAAAACTCACTAACTCGTCGCTTGGAGCAAAAATGGCCCATGCTACAGAGGATAGATTCTATGTACTACAACTAGCCTGATTGGCATAACCAACAAATGGTTCTAAAAAGTTCGACATCTGCAACAAATGCAAAGTGGATTACTTAACCAAATAAGAACTCTAAAAGAAACACACACACATGCAATCAAAGCATATATATAGTGAGTTTTACTATGCTTAACTAAGCATATTAACGTTTAAGGTACAACCCATTACGGGGCTGAAACAATGGAATCCCATCATATTCCACTAACTCGTAGGAACCTTTCGTCAAAACACACTTAACAATATAAGGGCCCATCCAAAGCAGTTCAAATTTTCCTGTGTCAAGTTTATCAGACTCCTGATCATAAAGCAAGACCAGGTCACCTTCTTAGAAGACATAAGGCTTGACATTTTTATCATATTGCACCTTAATATGTTTCTTGTGTGCTTCGTTATCCAATGCGACATCATGATGGGTTTCATCCAGATGGATTAAATCTAAGAAACACACTTCTTCTTTAGAAGTGTCGAGTAGCAGGTCAATCGCGAGTTTGAGAGATGAGATTTCACATTGGATTGATAAGACTACTTCCAAACCATACACCAATTGAAAGGGTGTAAATCTGGTCACATTTCTCACCAAGGTTCGATATGCCCACAGAGTCGAGTATAGGATTAAATGAAAATTTCTTTTATGAACTCCAATCATTCTTTGCAACATGCGCTTAAGGACTTTTTTGATAGCCTCAACTTGTCCATTAGCTTGTGGGTAGTATGGAGTAGAACTATCATGTGATAGTCCTAACTTGGCGGTCAACTCAACCATCATATGATTGTGAAAATGGGATCCATGATCTGTAACTATGGCTTGTGGTACACCAAACCTAGCAACCACATAGTTGAAGAAAAATAAAGTAGTCGTTTCGACATTGTTGTTCAATGTTGGCATCGCCTCGGCGCATTTGGTAAAATAGTCAACGACGACTATAATATACCCATGTCCCCGACTAAGGTGGGGTTACATGTCATAAAGTCAATGCCCCATTTGGCGAATGGGCCAACAACAACGACTGGATGCAGTGGTGCAGGTGGTAATCTGGATTTTCAGTCAAATATATGGCAAGTGTGGTAACTTCTGACAAAAATAATGCAATCTTTGAATATGGTTGGCCAGAAGTAACCAGCACGGAGAATTCCCTGTGCGGTAGCATAACCAGATAAATTTCCACCACAAGCACCTGAATGACATTCATTTAAAGCTTTTTTGGCTTCCTCATGAGTAAGGCACCTACATAAAATCGTATCGACACCACGATGATAAAGCGTATCACCAATGATCATATAATCTTTGGCTTGGTATCGAATACATTGTTGTTCAGAGTGAGAGGTATTAGGCCAAAAATCTTAGGTCTGGAGATAGACCAGTATATCTCCATACCATGGATCACTTGACGAGATAAGAAACAGAGACTCATCCAAGATTGATGCTTCTGATTTTAAATCATTGGAAGATGAGGGAAGATTGCAAAGTAACTCGGTGAAGACAAGAGATTTCTTTGATTTAGATTTGATGAACTCCAAATCAAACTCCTGCAAAATAACTATCCATTTTGAATATTTCCTCCCTAGTAATTGACGTGACAAAATGTATGTCATAGGGTTGCAATCTGATATAATGTTAGTTTAAAGGAGGAGGTTGTAATGATGAAATCTCTGCATAGCTTGAACGACTGCCAAAGCTAGCTTCTTGACATAGGAATACTTACTTTCTGTATCGTTGATATTCCGACCCAAGTAATATATAGGATGTTCAATTCCACTTTCTTCTTGGACTAAAACCATGCCAATGGTTGTATCTGCAGCGACGAGATATAGGTATTTGTCTTTTTGATAGTTTGGGACATACATTAATGATGATCTAATTAGGGAATCTTTAAGAGCATCAAAGGAAGCTTGCGCAACCTAATCCCAATGGAAGGGTACCTCTTTCTTCAATAGACACGTAAAACCTTTAGCCAACTCAACATAGTTTGGAATGAACCTCCTCAAAAAGTTTGCCTTCCCTTGAAGTCTCTGTAAATGTAACAAGTTTGAAGGTGGAGGCAAGTTAAGGATTGCCTAAACCTTGATTGGATCGAGTCAAATTCCATCCTTTGAGACCATGAATCCAAGTAATTGACCAGAGCCAACACAAAGCACACACTTGTGTGGATTGAGACTTATCTTTTGGTGTCGACACCGTAAAAATATTGCTCTTGAATGTTGCAGGTGATCAGTCTGCTTTCGTGAATGAGCAGGTAAATCATCAAGATAAGGTTGAACAATGTGCTTGATGTCATGGAAGGCATAATAAATTTCCCTCTGAAATGTAGCCCCTGCATTCTTCAAACCAAAAGGTAACTTTCGATAGGCGAATGTGCCCCAAGAAAAAATAAAAGTTATTTTAGATTGGTCCTATGGGTGGATATTGATTTCATTGTAGCTAAAAAATCCATCCATGAATGAAAAGATTTCACATCTGGCACATTCATCAATAATCTGGTCGATAAAGGGTGTAGGATAATTGTCTTTTGGACATGCTTTATTTGCATCCCTATAATCGATGCACACTCGAATTTTCCCTTGTTTTTCCATAACTGGAACAATGTTGGATACCTAGTCGGTAAGAGGTACAGGGAAAATGAAGCCAACATGCAAAAGTTTTTCAACCTTTGTTTTAATGGCAATGACTTTCTTAGGATGAATAGGTCGAAGCTTCTGTCACACTGGTTTGACAATAGGATACATTTTAATCTCATGTTCAACAATGCTTGAGTCAGTTCTTGGCATCTCCTCGTAAGACCATGAAAAAATATGTCTAAATTCATGAAATAGAGCACGATAATTATCAAGTTCCAATGGAGAACAAGATTTGCCGACATGAATGTTCTCTATAATGTTAGGCTTGGCTGAAATGTTTATAGAAATTTTTTCTTCTATGTTTCACAAATTACACTCAGAATCTACAGTATCTATCCTAACAGAATTCGACAAGACATCAATGATTGATGGGTGGTTTAGTTCATTTGAATAATCTTCATTGTCATCTGGAAGATGGGAACGATGATGATAATCTATCCACAGTTCCTCTCCTATCATCATTGATTGGATGATTCCTTCATCCATAGAATGTATACATGAAAAAAGATCCGAAGAGGTATTGTATTCTAATGACCTATCCACCCATACAAAAGTTGAGTGTGGATTTGGGTTTGCCGCACAAGCCCGAAATATTGATTACTATGATAATTCAATGGGGCTTAATAACAACACCTCAATATTAATGTCAACTTCAATTTGGTTGGAAATCCTCCTTAAATCAGATGAGGTGGAGGAAATCATGTTGCAGGTTTCTACTCTTGCCACTTCCGCCAAATTTGATGGTGACGGGAGGGTAAAAGTGCCCATTAGGGAAGGATCTTTAAAGAGACCTACTCCAACACTTTGAAGTGACAGGGGGGTCTGTGTACCAACAAAATGCTTCCCGTAGCCTATGAACTATTGGCAAAGAAGGCTAGTTGATCAATGATTGTGATTCAACCCTTAAAAAGGAATGCAATGGTATGAAAGTACGTGGAACCACAACAACCATAACATATACCCAAGGCCTTCCAAATAAAGTGTTGTAATCGAGGGGTTCGTCAACTACCTCAAATTCAACAGTAACCATTTTGCCCCCAAGTTCAATTTGCAGGTTACTCAAAATCCCACATGTAGTATATGTTCTTCCATCAAAAGCTTTCAACGTAGTTGGTGATCATGACGATGGCGGTGAACCAAGTGTTTTCTAGCAGCTCATGGACATAATGCAAGTAGATGCCCCCTCATTAATAATAGTTCGGTGAACATTCTTATTGAGAGATTTTACTTGGATTTGGAAAGCTAATTGCACCGGTAACTGTGGTGAATATCCCACATGGTTAAAAACCACAAGATTTGAATCCATAGGATCTATTCCACCTATTGCTGACAGTAAAGCCTGTTTCTAGGAGGGACAGTTTTGCAACACCTTGAGTGTCAACATAGCAGAAGGTGATTGAGCAAGATCTTCTACTATGTTATAGTTTTGAGTTGCTCGAACCTGAGGGTTGAATGCCGATTTGTGCAAAACTCCCTTTGGTGGTTTTATGGTCAATTTAGGTACAATGGGTGGAACAACTTCAGATGAAGTTGAAGTCAAAGGATTAGGTTGATCAATGGCCTGATTATTCGACTACGATGGATTTCCATAATCTTTCTTTCTTGTTGACACCAAAGCTTTGGTTTGTGGCTTTGTGATGGATAACATGAGTACTTGGGATGTGGAAGCATGGTCCGTTGCAACCAAATGTGTCTCTGGGGTTGGAATCGAATCTGTCAACACTTGCCGATGTGTTTGAAGTCTTTAAAAGTTTAGAGACCTCAGAGAAATATGAACAATCTCTTGTTTAATGCTTGTCATTACATATCAGACATGGATAATGAGGTTTCCTTGTTGAAGTAGAGGAATTAGATGATTTCTCTGGAGGGGAATTTTCTTGTTTCTTTTTGTTTTTCCCCTTTTTCTTGCTTGCTAGTTGCTTTAGATTTTTGCCTTTGTCAGATGAAACAACATTAATCTCGGAGGCAAGAGTATTTTCTGATGCATTGGTAGTTTGATTGGAAACAACATGAGTTTGACTAGATGGCCTTCTTGCTGACCGTGTGCTTAAAGAAACGATCACACTATCACCGGCATGAGAGTCCTTACTTGATTGTCGAGGAGGTGTAATAGTGAAAGCTAGTCGAGGTGCACTGTGAATTTTATCATAAAGCGTGCCAGATTGTGTGTAAATCAAATCCAAGTATTGGGCATGAGCAATGACTTTCTCTTCTGTGACAACTCCACCTTTTTCCACATCCTCGTTGATTGATGGCAACAAGGATTTTATGAACCACTAAGCTAAAAGCTGAGCGAGAATATATGTCTTAACCATTCGACGATGACGCTGCCACTCATGAATATGATCTGATATATGGGTAGCAGTAATCTATTTAAAGTTGGTTAGGAGTTCCGTTATAGTTTCGTATCTGATAGGTAACTAGAAGTGGGTCAAAAAAGTAGTGGCTAAAGTGGTGAAGTTATTGAAAGAAGCTCTTGGTAATTCAATGTACCATTTAGCAATTAGACCAGTAAGTGTTCTTTAGAAAAGACGAAGTCTGACCAAATCGTCATTTAAGGAGTTAGATGAACATGACAAATGAAAGGTCATAACATGATTTGATGGGTCTTCTCCAGGATTTTTATTAAACTTCAGAATGTCATATGGTAACTTATGCGGAATTACCGACCACCAAGGTGCATATAAAATTGGATCATTAGTGAACGATTTAAATCTGGTAATTCTAAAGTTGCTACAAATGACAACTATTTATTCAAGTCAGGTTGAGCATACCTAAGATATGATGGAATTGCTTGAGTAATAAGCCTTTGCATACCGACATAAGGCATTTGCATTTGGTAACCTTGGTATGGTTGTTGAACAAAACCAATATAAGGTGGTTGTTGATAAATAGGTTGAATGTGTGGTTGTCTATAACCTCCAAATCCTTGTTGACCAGGACCTTGGTAAGCTTGAGATTGACCAAAACTAGGTTGAGCTTGTGAAACAAGTCCAAATTGGGGTTGGAATTGCTGGAATTGGGGTTGTTGAAATTGAGGTTGCCACTTTTTTTGAATCAACTCTTGTTGTTGTTGGTACAACTATTGTGGATTTAACGGTTGTTGTTATCCAGCAATGAAAGGTTGGCTAGGTTGTGAATAAATTATACCAGTGGAAGCCTGGGTCAGTCCAGATAAGGGTACACTAACTTGAGGTTGTTGCTAAACTCTAGAAACAAGTGGTTGTTGTACAACAACTTGAGGAACTTGAACTTCTTGACATGAAACTTATGATTGCAAGGTAGAAGGATCAGTTTGAATAGGTTGAGATACAACAGTTTGAACTTGTGAATGTGGTATGATAGTAACAACAGGTACAATGGGAATAACTGACATAGTTTTCATTAGTTCTGTTAGATACACAAGCCTTGGTTGAATTGGAATTGTTGGTTGCCATTGACAAACTCTAATTCCAGGTTGACCTGAATATTGTGGGATATTACCATATGGTAGTCCCCCGGAATAAGGAGGATA
The DNA here is from genome assembly GCA_000404065.3 of Pinus taeda. Taxonomy (NCBI): domain Eukaryota; kingdom Viridiplantae; phylum Streptophyta; class Pinopsida; order Pinales; family Pinaceae; genus Pinus; species Pinus taeda. The sequence goes on from APFE031101797.1 coordinate 27,633, forward strand.
CAGTGAATAAGCATATTGCTCTCCATATGGTGGCAATCCAGTATTTAATGGATACATAGGTATTTGTTGACCAAATTTCCCAGCTTGATACTGATATGTAGGATCAAACCGTTGAGTTCCCATTAGAGAAGAACCAGGTAAAATTTTGGCTGAGGACATGGGTGATGACCATGGTGTAGAAGAAACCCCTAAGTGGGTTCCAGATAATGATTGGTAACCAACCGTGATGGACGATTTACCATACAGGTGCGACTCAGGTGTGGTAGAAAACATTGAATAAGTTACAACAGAAGATTCTGCTGCAGCTACATCAGATGATACAGTCTAGGATGTTGATCGTTGTTCAGCCATATTTAACTGACCCAAAATTTGTCCTAAAGATTCGAAGGGTACTTGAAAAGAAGCAGGATCAAATGAAGCAAAGAAATCAAGAGTATTATGGTAAAGATAAAGCCCAATTCCAAAGTGAAACAGGGTTCCAGGTGAGCAATCTTCTTCCAATTCCTCCTCTATGGCAATCAAACCCGGTGGAAGAACTTCACCATCAGGTCTGTAAAAGATTTCTGGTGTTGATGAAGTTGAAGTTTCAATAGTTACTGATGTCTGAGGGGTAACCGGTTGATCGTCTTTCGGTAAAGTAACAACTTCCGAATGTTCAAATTTGAAGTCCAGATGTTCGAGTCAATGAACAACAATTTCAGTAAGAGGTTCTTGAACAACATTAGGTTCAAATGTAACTTCTGTTTGAACTAGGATAGATTCTGTATTAACTTTTGGTTGAATTGATTCAAGTTTAGAAGTACTTTCTTGTTGAACAATTTCAAGTTGAGGATCAACTTGTTGTTGAACAACTTTGGTTACTATTTCACTAGGATCAGTGCTAGTGTCCTCAAGTAATTGTGAAACTTCCTCTTCAGGAACGGATGTACCAGAAATAGTTGGAGTAACTGGAGTCTCTGTACTTACCGAAATAGATGATTCAGGTAACTCAAATGAAGAACTAGGAGTTCTTGATGTACTAGACTCAGTTAAGCGAGATCGCTTTGCTTGAATTGGTGATGCTTTGGGAGGCAAAGGCAGTTTGATCGCTGTTCTCCACGAATGATGGGGTATGAGTTGACATTCCTCCATGATTGCTGATTAATTTTATTATCAAAAAAGAAATAAACAAAAAGGGGTATACTAGGCAAAAGGTTTACCAAGCAACTGTGAATTGCAGAATACCTCCTGGCGAACCAAGAAATACGAGCAAGTAATGTCCTCGAATGCTATGTTCAGTGTATCACAGTTTACAAGGCAATCGACTCGGTTACTTAAGGATGGATATTAACCTAGAGTTGTCCTCCCATATATACCCAAAGGTACACGGAGGCCCAGTCTGTATAAGATTTGTCTAATGCAAAACCACATAGCGAGAGCATTCCCATATACTTTACATACTGTGACACCACCCTATATACCCGAAGGTACGTGGACAAGCTACGATATACTTGCGTACATGGAATGAGGTATGTCACATGGAATGAGTCAAGGTTGCGGAAAAGATCGTCCTTCCTAGTATCTAAATATATCTAGTGACAAGCAAGCCAATCAAAAACTATCTTTCTCTAAATATGCAATTAAAAACAAAGTCATACAAGTGTTTTAGGCCTACCTTGGGTCCAATGAAAATTTGTGGAAGCCTCGCTCCCTCACTCCAAATGAGCTTCCTTGAAGTGTAAGTCTGCAAACACAAACAAGCAAACAAATTAAATAGCACCTGAAAAGCCAATATCATAAAGCATATTCATCATAATGATCAAGGAGATTATGAAACAAACCACATAAGACAATTTGTTGAGAAAATGAATCTGATTGTATTAATTCAAATGAAGAAGAACTTTACAACCTGTGCCTTGATGCTGTACAAGCTCCTCCCAGGGTCCGACAAGAAGTCTCCTCTACTTTGACAAGTTTCACTCACTTCCTAATGAAACCAAAAGGTATGTGATCTCTCCTCTCAAGTTTAACTAGGAAGTCCCAATTCCATCAGCATTTACCCTCAAAATGTTCAGCTTCTAACCTCTCCAGCAACTGACCCAATGCCTTAATTTATAGTGCAATGGAGGGAAGTTACTAGGTCCTCCTTCAAAGGGATAAAGCCCTCCTTCAAAGGGATAGCTCCTCCTATCAAGGGATTAGCTCCTTCTCTTTTGGGATGCATGAACCACCTTGGAGCGAACAATCCACGTCAAAATTCATTCTAGAAACATCTAGAATTAACCCAAAGTGAGTTTTTTAGAATAAACTTGCGCCCTTTTTACTTTTACAGGGGTATGCACCCACCCCTTTACAGACAGAGTGTGCAGATACGCAAGTAATATGAACAAAAGGTGCGGGCCCGCAGGCAAAAGTGAGAGAAAGTGCAGAATCAGAGTTTTATTGATTTTCAATGTCTTTCTTTCATTTGCAAAGCTTGACATGAAGAGCTAAGGTCTGAGACTTTCTTAGGAGGCCAGTATAAGTGATGATAGACCCATACTGACTGCAAATAGTCATGGTGACGATATTTTTGTGTAACAGGCATGATGTACCAAACTAAGGGTATTCCATTAATAAAATATCGTGATGTTCATGATTAATTATAGAAATTTGTTTATAACTAGAAAATGTGTACAACATATGTTTGTTGTTAAGTTGTAACACTCTTTATTCGTCTTTGACGTTTCTCCTCTTTTGTCTTCTTTTATGTCTTTGATTTTTCATACAAGTGGTGCACTAAAATGAAGTCAATTTATTTACTCATTTGCAAAGTATAAAAACTCTAAACACCATATCCCTTTATCATGCAACCTCTAGTCATGGGCATTACCTTACAAATAGTTTTAGGTCCTTGATGTACCTTTATAAGAAAAACATCTATTTAGTACTCAACATGCTAGGTAATATAATAATTTCCCTCTAAAAGAACTAAATGATATACTTGAATATCCATGAATCTTAATGGCAGTTCCTTATTCAAGAAGCAAAATATTCTCGCAATCTCTTTTCGTCATCAAGGAATAGCATCAACAAAAATTTGCCTTTAAAGATTCATATATCTTTAAATTAATGTGAAACACACTATGATATTATTTCAGTAATACTTGGTACTTGCATATTTGTAATATTTATAATATTTATAATATTTAAGAATTAGTTTATGATTAATATTTTTTTTTTGTAAGCTGGGCGGGACCTCCCCGATTTACATGTCCATTAATTACCTCTCACGGGGGAAGGGTAGCCAAGATTTGAACCCAAGACTTCCGGTTCGGTGAGACTTCATTTCCACGGCCCTTGCCGCTTGAGCTACCCCATGTGGACAATTTATGATTAATATTGAACCATTATTTCAAAAGGTAATTAAAAAAGTGCAATCTAATTGTTTTACATTTTGGTTTTTCTCATTAAAATCTAATGATATAATTTTTTTTGAGATTATAATTTTTCATTGTTTAAAATGTATTTTTGAATCTATAAATGGATTCAACATCCTAAACCCCAAAAAATCTTTGAGGCACGTGGATTGTGTAGACTACATAGCTTAAACTTACAATTCCAACAAATTCCTACCAAATTTCGAGCAAAATCAAACAGAAAAGGCCAAAATGTAAAAGATTTAGACTACATGTAATTAAAAACAATATTATATATATGACCAATTTTTATTGCAATGATAAATTAACTAGTCATAGAGTTGGTAATATTTATCTTTGATCAGAGAAGCTCCGCTAGAAGTAAAGAGTACTTCTACAATTGCGATTTTTTGGAGGAAGGAGCGATCGACGTTGCTCCTATTAGGTTTCTAGAAAAAAATCACGTCGCCCCTACCCTTTGCGTCCTCGGCTTCTCTGACCTGCGACGTTGTTGATCTCCTCGCCATGGTCATGCCGTCCGGAGAGGTGGGCTTTGCCCCCCTTGCCTCTTCAGATCCCTCTCCTGACAAGTCAGTCAATGCAGAAGCGCCAGTCGGTCACGGCCCTAACCCAAATGATGGCCCTCATTCAGATCCTGATAAAAACAGCAATGGAAAAGCTGCTGCAGGTCAGACGGCATCCAGAGACAAATGAATAGACCATAACATCTCGACGTCACGGCCAAAAGCATTCTCTGCAACATGCATTCCTAAATTCGCAGAGAGAATAAAAATAGATCTTCCCAGTGATCGAATCAATGCCCAAATCCAATTCATGAGTGATCATGCACTCATAGGCAAGTTTCTCGGATTCTGGCCAACTGAAAAAGCCTTGCAAGGCTGGATAGCATCCAAATGGAAACCTAAGGGTCAAGTCACTTTGCAGCTAGGACCCAACGGTTTTTTCACCGCTATCTTCAAATGCATAGAAGACAAAACTCGAATATTCGAAGGAGGGTCATATTTCTTCAACTCTGTAGGCTTATATCTTCGAGAATGGAAAGTAAGGTTCGATCCAAAAAGGGGACTTCTCTTGGGCTCCGGTATGGATACGCGTGTATTCTCTTCCAGTGGAATATTGGAATAAAGAGACATTAAAGGACATTGGCAACAGCCTAGGAGCTTTCATCAAAATAGTTGAGGAAACCAAATACCGTAGATATACCTCCTATGCAAGGATTTGCGTTCACATGCATCTAGCCAAAGAACTCACGTATACGGTAAGTTTATTTCATGATGATTATGAATGGGAACAAACTATAGACTATGAGCACATACCTTTTCGTTGCAGAAAGTGCCATGAGCATGGCCATCTTTTCAGGGACTACCCTCTGAATCTTCAGTCGAAAGCATCCGCATCAGAGACAAGTAAAGACGCTGAAGGAGTCACGAGAGTTCCTAACCGTAGAAAGCATACCAAGAAACCTCGAGCAGCTCTAGAAAATCCCAAGAAACTTGAAACTCGGAACAACTTTGGAATCTTGTCTTCTCCATCCTTCACGGAGGAGCATTCTCTCTTCCCATCTTCAGATCGCTCCCCCTCCACCCCTGTACCCCCCCCACATCCTTCAGCTACGCCTTCTAAGTCCACTCATATTAGCACTCCTGCTTCAACCTCTACTGATAAAAATTTTGCCTTAGAAACAGCCATACAATCCTCCGCTATGGAGGTTGACGCTTCTCTAGCCCACAACAGCAATCAAAGGTTAGATGAGGAGGAACAAGACAAACTATCACTCATGGAAGAAGGACCAGAAGGTGAAGATCTAGTAGGTCTGGACCTACTCAAATTGGAAGCAGCGTGTCTACAGAAAGATTTCAGTGAAATTCCCCCAAGGGAGATTGAAAGACTTGAAGGAGTTCTGATCAAAGTGCAGCAAAATAAATATCTCGGCATTCAAGCAGGTATCCCTTGGGATGGTAAAAAAATCTTGAAAGACACGAAAAAACGAGGGTGCAAAACGGATTTGCAAAGGACTATCATTATTGGAGAAATGCTGGTGGATTCTGGAGAATTCCCTAAGCTGACCAAGTTCTATAAAGCTCTTCCCCATGGTTCCTCATGAACTTAATTTCATGGAATGTGTGAGGGATTAACAGGCCTGCAAAACATAGAATGTTAAAAAACATGATTCATCAAGAAAGGCTCTCACTAGTCTTTCTACAAGAAACCAAAGGCAATAGCACTGCATTGGACAAAATTCTAAACAAAGTTTGGACAGGTTGTAGTTCAGTCTCTGTGGATGCATCAGGCGCTTCTGGAGGGATGGCAATCTTATGGAACCCTCAAATCCTCTCTCTTCAAGATTTCCATGCCTCCCACTTCTTCATTTCAGCTACCTTCCACCTCATAGGCACCAACATCCATGGTCTTCTCACTAATGTGTATTTTCCTCAAGATCTTCAAAAAAAGATGGATTTGCTAAATTCTCTTACAGCTCTCAGTGCTGGCAGAAGCCATTACCTATGGATAAGTGGTGGAGACTACAACATTATTACGGCGCTGGAGGAAAAATCTGAAGGCTAAGCAAGACTGGAAGGAGACAACATTGGCTTCAAAGACTTCATATCAAGCAACCAGCTCATGGATCTTCAAACCTCAAACGGTATGTTTACTTGGACCAACAAACGAAGAGGATCTCAACACATAGCCTCCAGACTTGATCATTTCCTCTTATTGGATAATGCCATCCATCTAGGTGGAGATTTCCATGCTTCCATACTGACTCAAGCAGGCTCAGATCACTGGCCCATAATGCTTCAGTGGTCACGTCCAGAGTCAAAGAGCAACAAACCATTCCACTTCGAATCCTTCTGGTTCTCCCATCCTAACTTCAAAGATGTGGTAATAGCTGCCTGGAAATCCTTCACTCCCCCAGCAGGAGCCAAGATGTTTCAATTTCAACAAAAGTTAAAACATCTCAAGCAAGTTCTGAAAACCTAGAATCGCACTCAGTTTGGCAACATATTCGATCAAAGGAAAGTGCTGGAGCAGCAAATGAATACGCTGCAACAGTGTATCATATTAGAGTGTCGAAAGGAGGAATATGCACTACAAGAATAGATTCTCCTAAACCAGATTCAAACACACAGGCAGCAAGAAGAGACTCTCTGGCGACAAAAATCCAGGATCAGATGGCTCAGAGACAGGGAGAAAAATACTAAGTTCTTTCACAGGTCAACTATTCAAAGGAGAATGCGCAATAACATCGCCTTCATCAACAATCAACAAGGGGAGCGCATGGAGATGCATGAAGACATTGTACAAGAATTCCAAGAATACTTTCAGGACACTCTTAGAGAACCGTCGGGTAGCAGAAATCAAGCCATACAAAATATAGTGCATCACATTCCTAAAATCATTAATGAGGACCACAACAATAGGCTTCTCCAGCCTATCTCCTTGCAGGAAGTGGAGGAGGCAATGGCCCAACTCAAGGATGGTAAGGCGCCCGGTCCTGACGGATTCACAACCAACTTCTTTCATGCTTTCTGGGAGCTTATTAAAACAGAGGTCTGGGAGCTAGTGGATGAATCACGGTCGATGCATTGGGTTCTTCCTTCCCTAAATACGACCTTCATAGTGCTCGTTCCTAAAGTGGAAGAATCCAAGACTCCTGACAAATATAGACCAATTGCATTATGTAATGTCATCTATAAAATTATATCTAAAGTAGTGGCGAACAGACTCAAACCTCTTCTCCCTCTTCTTATCTCACCAAAGCAGACAGGATATGTAGAAGGGTGCCAGATTCTGGATGGCATCATTCTCTCCTACGAAGTGATCCACTCACTCAAGATATTGAAAAATGATTCTCAAACTAGATCTCTCCAAAGCTTTTGATAAACTCAGCTGGACTTATATCAAACACATCTTGCTAGCATTCTGTTTCAATGCTACCTGGACACGATGGATTATGAATATCATTTCCTCCCAACGCTTCTCCATCCTTCTCAATGGATCCCCCTCCCCTCCTTTTCAACCTTCTCGGGGTATTCGTCAAGGAGATCCTATTTCCCCTTTCATTTTTGTTCTCATGGCTGGGGGACTAAGCCGCCTTCTTCATTCTGCCTCTTCTTCACATTCCTTAAAGGGCATTTCATTGCATGGCTAGTCCCCTATCACACACCAACAATTTGTCGACGATAATATGCTTTTTGGTCACCCATCTGTACAAGAAGCCTTTGGCACTACCACCAATGCCTCCAAATCCCAGCTCTTTTTCTTCCACACTCTCGTTCTCACTCAGAGGAACATAGCTAGGATTCTGGGTTTTTCTATAGCCAAGCTTCCGTCAAAATATCTGGGAGCTCCCCTGTTTGACTCTGCTATCAAACATGCCTCTTGGAGGACCCTCCTTGACAACTTAGAAACCAGGCTCTCTTCCTGGACTTTCCGCTCCCTCAACATTGCCAACAGGATCATCCTCATCAAATCAGTTCTTCAAGCCATGCCTCTATATCTGTTCTCAATTTTAGCTACCCCCAAATGGGTTCTCAGGAATATTCACAATCTACAAAGAAATTTCCTTTGGGGCTCATCAGGCCACAACAGAAAATGGGCTCTGGTCAAATGGATGGAAGTTTGTCTTCCGAAATCGGCAGGGGGACTAGGCCTGAGGGATCCACTACACAGCAACAACATCATGGGGGCGTGCATATGGTGGAATTGGATCTCTAAACCACACTCTCCCTGGGGTCATCTCTGGCAAGCCAAATATGCTCCAGGAAGTTCAAAAGAGGAGTTAATCCGTTTCAGCCCAACCACTCATGGCTCGCTAATTTGGAACGCTGCTAAGACACATAGTTATTTTGTTCAAGAACACAGCTTCTGGGAAATTCACTCAGGCACCACTGCAAGATTTTGGGAAGATTCCTGGCAACAACTTCCCAAACTTGCCTCTCTCTTCAACAAACCCCAGTGGCAAGCAACCATGCAGCAAAATTCTCAAATCCACGTTCATCAATTCTGGCAGCAGCAATCTCCCCAAATCTTTCATCAATGGAAACCGGCAAACACTTGGCAAGCCAATTGGCAGGATGAAACCTATGAAGAGATTAATTAAGATCTTAATCTCAGGAAAATCAAACTCTCTGATCAAAAAGACCGCTTGAGATGGGGCTATACTACCATGGGTATGTTCACTACCAAAGAAGCATATCAAATCCTTCATCACCCCATTCAGATAACAAAAGATCAACTATGGGATCAAGTCTGGCAACCAAAAATATGGCCCAAGGTCTCCACATTCCTTTGGCTTCTCAGCAAAAAAAGGATCCTCACATGGGATAACTTACAAAAGCGAGGATTTGTCGAGCCTTCTAGATGCTCCAACTGCAATATTTACTCAGAGGACACTAATCATCTCTTGGACACTTGCCCCATAGCAACTCAAATGTAGGAGAGAACAACACAGTGTAACAAAAGAACAGGCAGAAGAGAAGGAAATATCGTCAACACTATCAGAACTTGGCCTTGGAAGCCTTTCCAAAGTACCTTTCTCAACGCTCTCTGGAACCTTCTGCTGGGGTTTGTTTATTGGATAATCTGGAAGGAAAGAAATAGGAGGATCTTCAAAAATCACAGTTCACCTCTGGACACTCTTTGGCTTCTACTCAAGCAGAATCTTCAAGAAACTTTAGCTCTTAGTCAATGGAAAGACTCAAACATGCCAGTCTCCCCTCAGGAACGACTCATTCTTGCCAACTGGAATTTAGATCTCACCTCCATAGATCTCATCAAGGCCAATAATTCTATCCACTCTGAGTCTGCACATTCTTGGTCTCCACCGATCATCCATCCCTACAAAATGAACTTCAACGGAGCGGCTAAGGGCAATCCTGGGCCGGCTGGATATGGGGGCATCATCAGGAACACTGAGGGTTCTGTTATGCATATGTATCATGGTTTGATAGGTCGAGACACCAACAATGCAGCTAAGAGTGAAGGTTTATGGCAGGGGTTATGTGCAGCAGAAACAAAGAACTTATTCCCTTTAGAGGTTGAAGGGGATTCTCAAATTCTCATAGAAGCTGCCATCCGGATACAATCAGGATCCTCAGCTACAAAGATAGCTTCGAGTTGGAAGCTTCTCAGTAGATTGGAACAAATCAAAGAATGGCTCAAAACCCCTCGCAGCATCTCCTTCAAGCACATCCGACGAACAGCTAACAAGGTTGTAGATAGACTGGCTAATCAAGGGGCCGATCAGTAGCTCCCCTTCTTCTCTGGTCTGTCGAATTGTTCCAATGATTCACAACTCAAAAGTGATTGCACTCTTCTGGTGCAACAAGATCTATCCCTCTCGGATCCGGGTGTTTGACAGCAACATAGGCATGTGGCCAGCGGTTTGGATGAGCGCGTGGTTGATCTTCAATGCCACACACCCTCACGCGGCTCTGGTCATAACTTCGCCTCTGGTCCAGCTTAATGAGACTTTAATGACACCAGTACATCTATTTACGCTAGTTAATTTCTTGATCATGACGCTATCAACTCACCATAATCGCGTTTATCCTCTCCTCTCTAGCTCTTCCTCCATCGCAGTTGCAGCAACTCGTTATCGGCCTCTCTCAGAAGTAAACCAGGTTTAGATTTGCTGGTGGAGCTTCTGGATTTGCCTTCAAACCATCCTCTATTTCCCCTGCTCTTTAGTTCGCCTCCCGCTCGCTGCCCTGAGCTCTGAAGCCAAGTTAGTTTTCTCACTTCTCTGCTTCCTTCGTCTTCCACGAAGCCAGTATCATTCAGCCCCTCCAGCTATGCCGAAATTGCGACACCGTATGAGTTGCAAAATGGGCAGCTCGCGTGGGAAAATTGGGCGCCAAGCCGCCTCCTCCTCGACAAACTCTTCAATCTCTGACCCGGACCTTCGCTCGGACAGGTACCCTGCTACTCAGAGTAGTCGGGGTAGGGGCAGAGGATTACAAATAACTACACTGAGATCCTTCCATTCCTTGACTAATGCTGCTCGGTTACGTTTCCCCTGAAGTCATGGAACTTCTTCCTTTATGGCCACGATCACCATCGAGCTAATCGAGCTCAATTCAGGTCAAGGGGTTGGTTCCATCATAGCGAATTTGGACAGGCCAGCGGAAGACGAACCAAGCCCCATCCAGACAAACCTCGATCAGAGCAAATCTTCAGGCTCTGGTAAAGGCAAAGCTCCTAAAAGCATGAAGCTTTAGGCGAGCTCCTCTGATGATGATGATGATTACAAATATGGATGCCACATCATCGAGGAGCCGCCTGATCCCTCTCCCGATGCTTAAGCAGGTTAGTTCTTTCTAGTTTTCTTGGATTTCTGCCAGCTCGAGAAGGTTCAATCATCACTGTCCTAGATATGTTCACAAATGTATTAGCTCATACTACCAGTTTTTCACTCGAAAGGGGCATTCTGCCAGCCTTCAATTTCCAATTTTGGTCGCAGTCACAATTATCTCTGTTTTTAGTTATGGGTGGTTGTGTTGCTAGTCACAACCACCAGGTCTAGTTTTACTATCTGGGTTGTTGTATAGCTCCAGTTTATTTCTCAATTCCAAGTTTTGGTTATTGTATAGGCCCAGCTTAACTCTCAATTCCAAGTACAACTATGGGGTTTTCAGTACTTTTGCCTCACTCATGAACAGGCTCTCTACAGTTCCTGAAGGCAATACTCTACTGGACTTCGGCAAACAAATATGCTTTGCTTGTAATCATGCCGCAATTTTGGGCCAGCTCTACAAGGTCACGGCCTCGGTGTAAAATATTTTTTTGTTTTAATATAGAAGTAGCCTTATTTAGAAAATATAATATATATATATATATATCTTTGATCAAACAACCTTGTCATGGATAATTGTAGGCCTTTTTGAAAGTTTCCATTGCAACAACCTCATAAAGATATAGGATAAACATGCTGCATAAAAAAAGTATCATCAATTGAATTGTTTGGATTTATAGAAATAACTCAGCCATACATATATTTTTATGTGTGTGCACATGCTCATAGATCAAAGTGAATTTGTTTAATACATAAGTTACAATAAATATAGATTTTATATCTTATAATGGTCACGGGACTTGAGACATTGACATGTCAATCAATAATAAAGACCTTCTTTAATGAAAACGATATCGTTTTGGAGTCCTTATGGTAGATGTAACATTTTTTTGCAATTTTTACCTTGTTTTTGTTCAAGAACCATCTCATTACTTTCAAAGTATGTTGATCTTTACTTCCTTCAAAGTACTTTGGCCATGTGTATTGCTTTACATCTGACTTCTTCAACTCATTCATAGTTAATAGATTATTACCCATTTCTTTGAAAGAAATATGTCTCCAATAAGAGGTAGATACATTCTTAAAATTGTGCATGAGATGTAAGAATTTTTTTATTATCTTCAAGCTCTTCTAATAGAAAAATTCAAAGAGTTTAGATGATTTATTTGTTCCATTAGGAGGTTTTCCTAATACTAAATATCCATTATAAATATTTAACCAATCTATTAGCCTCTTGCTTACAAGAGGTATTCAAGTATCCTCCCCACCATTTACAAACTACCTCTTTGTCGATTGATGAAAATGATTGGATTTAAAGGAAGAATATGTCCTTCATGGACCATTTGGTTTAAATATTTTGAATATGTCTTGTACAATTGATCACCACAAGGAAATCATGCATGACACGAAAACAAAATAGGCAATTTGTGCCAATTTTAGCACAAGATTTTAGTGCATTTTTTTCCCAATTAGGATGAGCAGTTTGGCGCTAAACCTGGATCTATTGTATATTTTTTAAAGCATCTTTTTTTGCACCAGATTTTGCATCATTTTTACACCATATTTTGCATCCTTTTTTACATCATATTTTGCATCAGGATTTGCATATGGTTCTACAACGTGTTTTGCTTCTAGTTTCGCACCATTTTTTGCAAATATTTTTTCATCATATTTTGCTTCTTTTTTTTTCATTATTTGCTTCCAGTTTTATGTCATCATTTGCATCAAGTTTTACACCATCTTTTTCATGCAATTTAATGCATTTTTTTGCATCTGGTTTGTGCCATTTTTTATATCTAGTCTTACCTCAGTTTTTACTTCTAATTTTGTACCTATTTTTGCATCTGGTTTTGCTCAAACTTTTGTACCATTTTGGCATCCAAATTTTCATCCTATTTGGTGTCTAATTTTGCATCCTTTTCAACATCCTTTTTTTCTTCCTCATTTTGTGTCCACATTTGCATTTCATTTTGTGGCTAAATTTGAGTCTAAATTTGCATCTAGTTATGCATCATTTTTGGCATCCAATATTGTGTCCTTGGTTTCACCAATTTTTAGCCCAATTCTGAATCCCAATTTTACACCAAGGCTTTGTATCCTCATTTGGCATCTAAATTTGCATCCTTTTTTGTTTCTTTTTAGCACCCAACTTGGTATCCCCTTTTGCATTCAATTTTATGTCTAGTTGTTTTTCTTTTTTTGCATCTAGTTTCGTGTCTATTTTTGCATCCTTGTTTGCACCCAGTCTGATATCCTTTTTTATGACTTGTTTTGTTCCCTTTTGTGTCTAGTGTTGCACCCCTTTTTACTTCTAGTTTAAAACCATTTTTTTGTCCTTATTTGCATCTTGTCTTGATGCATAGTTTAACATTTAATTCTACTTACAATTTTGCATCCATGATTACATCCACATTTGGCTTCTTGTTTAGAGTGTAATTTTTTTATTTCCATTTATGACCCCCTTTATGGGTTCATTTTATTGATTTTAATTACATAGTGAAATATATTACAGTTTCTAAATATCATTAAATTAGATATGACAATTCAAATTGATAACATAGTGTTTATAAGCAAATTTAAAGGAAATTTAAAACATCCATCCAAGAAATAGCATTATCATCATATATAGCAATTCTCCATAAAAAATCATTGACAATTTTTAATATACATATATGACTACCAAATCAACACCTATCGCAAATATCATTATTCTAAGGTAGATTCACAACATCCACCCAAAAATAGTAATGTCATCATACATAATAATTATCCATAAAAAAACATTGACAATTTTCAAAACATATATAAAGTAATAAGATAATACTAATAATATCATCGTCATCTTTAATCAAATCAACTAAAAGTCAAATGTGTGATTACTAGATCAAAATATTTCATGAATAACATTATTCTAAGGTAAATTCAAAACATCATCCAAAGATAATAATATCATCATACATAATAATTCTCCATCAAAATAATGTTGATAGTTTTCAAAATATACATAAGGCATATAAAATTTAATCTTATAATGCAGTGATATGTGGTGAGTAGAGCACCCAAATGAGCAGTGCGGTTGTGACCCTTGATCACACCATTATTCAAAAAATGAAAGCTTTAACGTACAAGTGGGAGTATCATATTCATAAATTTTGTAACCAAATGTTGGTGGTATCATATACATCAGTTTTATAACCAAACGTTGTTGGTATCATATACATAAGAGACCTTTTAAAATAGCTGAGAAATGGAGAAAAACCCAAAGTTTTCCATATGCTTTAAACGATATCATATACATAAAGTTATAGGTCTTTTAATATAGCTAAGATATGGAGAAGAGTTCAAAGATTTCCATATGCATTAGATTGTCTACGCCTAATACCTGACCTTTCAAATGCAGAAACTAGCGGAAAAAGAGTGGTTGTAGGTGCTACAGATGTTTCTACTATCGTTGGTGGTGGTGAAGTAGCAGGTGTAGGATCCGAAGTTCTTTCTGTTATTGGCGGTGGTGGTGGTGAATCCTCAGGTGTAGGATCTGACGTTGTTTCTGCTACTGCCATTGGTAATGAAGCCTCAAATACAGGAGCCAGAGGAGAACCACTGGGGGACCATAAAACGACAGAGTAGATGCGACACATGTCATATCTAGGGGAATGGACACCGCGTATACTGGAGATATGGAGGGGGTGGGATCTGGAAAGGCCTCCACATGCACATATCCTTGCACAGTAGGAGAGACCACTCGCAAATTCTGACAATGCAACCTCGAACATTTGAATTACTTATTAAAGCTAATAATGATCACTTTCATGGAGGATGTTTGCCTTTCTCCATGTTTGCAAATCAAACATGTTCATTCCATATGTCAATGTACATTGCTTTAGATCAAAATTCTTTGATATAAGGGGATGGCGAAAATTAATATAAGTTGCTTACACAATATAATTAAACCATTTGGTCATCATAAATCCTAAATTTAAAATGTAGGCTTAAGCTTTCAAATAGAATTGTACATAGTAGAAAGTAATATAATCCATGAAAAACAAAATTAGCACAACATAATCCAAGTTATGAACACCTACATTTCTAGGAAGTATCTACTAAGTGATTGTGAAAAAGGGATAGTGCACCCAACCATAGTCTCTGAGGTCAACCCTTAAGCTAAAACTATTAATCCACAAAGGTGATTTACTTATGGTTGACTTAAGCTCTCTTAAGATAGTTCAATTCCTTTATTCACAATCATTTTTTCACCTACAACAACGCCAAACCATAGCACTCTTTCACATGGGCTTGTAATCTGATGAATCAACATTCCATTAGGCTCATGCACTTTCCTTTAGGGCTCCAACATACGATGGCCAACAATTTTTATTGTTAGAATCAATTTTCACTATTTAGAATTTCAAATATTTTAACTTATAGTTAACTTTCACAATGATAACAATTATCATTATATATAGTCTTCATTACGTTCGTAAATATTACACTATAACTCAACATAATTTCTACATCAATTAGCTTGTTGTGTCCTTAAGTGAATATACTCTATAGAGTATCTATGATGAACTTAGGCTACAAAAAACCAATTTATTTATCCAAACAATTCTCCAAACCTAAAATTTCCTTTCATATTTATAATTTAAATTTTCAATTAAATCGCATAACATATCACATCTTCTTACTTCTATGTTACTCTTTACTATGCTACAGCCTTACGATGTTTCCTTTGCAACATGTGGTGCAATTTCTAGTTTTATTCCATCTATATATAATGATATGATATTTATGGGTATGGATCATGCTCTAAAACTACTTTCTTTTGGCTAAGAGGTCGTCTTCCTTAGATGTAAGGAAATGGGTTAACAACCCAAAACCCAGAGGCATCTAATGGGAGTGAAAACTTGTCCCCTTACATATCACCATCATATAATTCTCAATGGTGTGATTTCCTTGAATAACAATGAAGAGTCAGCCTACATTCACGGATAATAGACAATGATGGTTATCGCCACTGCTAATTTGACAACTGAATTATGCTAAATTTGTCCCAGTGTAAAAAAAATCTAAACATGAAAATGAACATTATTTATTATACTAGCATATAATTATATTTTGTAAAATTGAAAATTATCATATATACCTTTCTAATGATACTTAATACATCTACATGCATTTTAATATTTATATTACTTGTAATATTTCATTCCTTTCATATAATATTTTATCCTCATATTAGTGGAATGATTTGAGCAACATTCACAAATCCCATTTAGCAATGCTTTCTAGATATTTTTTAAACTCTTAATTTAGTCTTATCTTCTTTTCAATTTTTCTCGTAGACTTTACCCATCTTTGTTTTCATCTTTCCACAAGACTCAACCAATTGCATCTAAATCACATAACATCAGTTACTAATGCTTCCATCTCATTGAAATTCAAACATAAACAAATAAAATAATTATAATTAGATGATGGCATTGTCACACGGAATGAGTCGAGGTGCGAGACGACCTTCCTGTATCTAAAGAGATCTAGTGACAAGCAACCAATCAAAATTATCTTTCTCTAATATGAATTAAAAACAAAGGAAAAAAGTGTTATAGCCTACCTTGGGTCCAATGCAAGTTTGTGGAACCCCGCTCCCTCGCTCCAAATGAAGCTTCTTGAAGGGTAAGTCTGCAAACACAAAAAAGCAAACAAATTAAATAGCACCTGAAAAGCCAATATCATAAAGCATATTCATCATAATGATCAAGGATATTATGAAACAAACCACATAAGACAATTTGTTGAGAAAAATGAATCTTATTGTATTAATTCAAATCAAAGAAGAACTTTACAACCTGTGCCTTGATGTTGTACAAGCTCCTCCCAGGGTCCGACAAGAAGTCTCTTCTACTTTGACAAGTTTCACTCACTTCCCAATGAAACCAAAAGGTATGTGATCTCTCCTCTCAAGTTTAACTAGGAAGTCCCAATTCCATCAGCATTTACCCTCAAAATGTTCAGCTTCTAACCTCCTCAGCAACTGACCCAATGCCTTAATTTATAGTGCAATGGAGGGAAGTTACTAGGTCCTCCTTCAAAGGGATAAAGCCCTCCTTCAAAGGGATAGCTCCTCCTATCAAGGGATTAGCTCCTTCTCTTTTGGGATGCATGAACCACCTTGGAGTGAACAATCCATGTTAAAATTCCTTCTAGAAACATCTAGAATTAACCCAAAGTGAGTTTTTTAGAATAAACTTGCGCGTTTTTGCCTTTTACAGGGGTACGCACCCACCCCTTTACAAATAGAGTGTGCAGATACACGGGTAATATGAACAAAGAGCGCGGCCCCACAGGCAAAAGTGAGAGAATGTGCAGAACCAAAGTTTTATTGATTTTCAATGTCTTTCTCTCATTTGCAAAGCTTGACATGAAGAGCTAAGGTTTGAGACTTGCTTAGGAGGCTAGTATAAGTGATGATAGACCCATACTGATTGCAAATAGTCATGGTGACGATATTTTTGTATAACACCTGCTCAATACTCCCATTGCATGTGCAATGTCTAGTCTAGTACAAACCATTGCATACATCAAACTACCGACTGCACTTGCATATGGAACACGGGACATGTCCTCTTCCTCTTCTTGTGTCTTGGGACATTGTTCAACACATAACTTTACACCTATAGGAATAGGAACCTTCACCGGTTTACTATCATGCATATTGAACCTCTACAATATTGTCTCGACATACCTCCTCTGGTTTAACTAGAGCTTCCTCTTTGCCTGATCTCTTTTAATTTGCATGCCCAAAATATAGTTTGCAGCACCAAGATCTTTCATGTCAAATTTGGAGGACAATTGGGTCTTCAATCCTGGATAATTTCTTTTTCATTTCCAACCAGCAACATATCATCCACATACAAGACCAGATAAATAACACGGTCACCAATTAATATAAAATACACACAATGATTTGCTTTGCTTCTGGTGAAGCAAGTCCCCGTATAAATGTATCAAATTTCTGATACCACATCCTTGGTGACTGTTTTAACCCATACAGAGACTTCTTTAACTTGCATACCAGTTCTTTCTTACCCTTCACCGCAAAGCCTTCAGGTTGCTTCATGTAGAGTTCCTCTTCCAAATCCCCGTGAAAAATGTTGTCTTCACATCCATATGTTGTACCTCAAAATCAAAAGCAGCAGCAACAGATAAAAGTAATCTAATAGAAGTTACCTTGGCAACAGGAGAAAAAATATCACCAAAATCAATTCCCGGCACCTGGGAATAACCTTTTGCTACCAACGAGCTTTGTATTTCTCCACCTTCCCTTCTGCATTTGTCTTCTTCTTGAACACAATCTGCCAATGGGTTTCCTTCCAGCCGACAACTCCACCAGATCCCAAGCCTCATTTTTTGTGCAAAGATTCCATTTCATCAACCATGGCCTCTTTCCAGAGTTTTCCATCCTCTGAATCCACTGCTTCCTTCACAGTTCTGGGATCATCATCAGTAACAGACAAAGCAAAGTTTGAACAGGAAGCAGATGGACCTTTCTGGCTGCCATCTTTCTCGAGCTGATCTTCTCACAGCCGGAGTTTGTGGCTCTTCATCTTCTGATTCCTCCTCTGCTACAGAGTCTGATTCTTCCTCCTTTAGTTCAAACTCTATCTTCACAGTTCCTTTGGTTGGACTTCATGTTTGATAACATCTTTCACCTCTTTAAACACCACATCTCGACTGTACACAACCTTCCGTGTGACTGGGTTCCAAAGCTTATAACCCTTTAAACCATCCTTATACCCAATAAAGATGCACTTTTCAGATTTACTATCCAACCTGGTTCGTTTCTCCTTTGGAACATGTACATATGCATCACATCCAAATACCCTCAGATGTGAAAGAGAGGGTTTCTTACCAGTCCATACTTCTTGTGGAGTCTTATCCTCTAACGCTGATGAAGGTGACCTTTTAACCAAGTAACATGTAGTATCCACCGCCTCTGCCCAGAATTCCTGTCCTAACCCGGCACCACTGAGCATGCTTTTGCCCTTTCCATCAACGTCTTGTTCATTCTTTCTGCGACTCCATTTTGCTGAGGTGTATATGGAGTAGTCTTCTGCCGTGCTATACCACACTTCTTACAGAATTCTTCAAATTTCCTGCTGCAGAATTCTCCACCATTATCTGTCCTCAGTACCTTTATCTTCTTCTCTGTCTGATTTTCCACCAGAGCCTTAAATTCTTTAAACCTGTCAA
>APFE031101803.1:4519-16899 GCA_000404065.3 Pinus taeda
TTTTATTTTTTTGGGAAATCAACCATTTACACTGCTAAGAAGGATTGCACAATTCCCGACCACAAGCGACTAGGCAACTCCTTGATTCAGTGAATTGCACAATACCTGAGCTCAAGAGAAGCTCTGCATAGTTTCTGAGCTCAAGGTCGGGTTGTCTCCCATAATTACACAGTTTCTGAGCTCAAAATTGTCTTATCTATAGATTGTGCAACTTAGATCCTTAAGGTTGGCCCATCTTCCAATATTTTACAGTTTTTGGAGGGAAGACGAAAAATGTTGCAAATTCAAGTTGAGAGATAGATTGTTTCTAGAAGATATCAAATTGGGATCAAAACAAAAGATCACAAGAAAAGCATGAAAATATAATTCTTGATCATAGCATGAATACTTGACATCAGTAAAAGATAAGACCTTATGGATAGAAGGGAGGCTCTAAAATCAAAGCATGGGAAAAATTTTGGAGGGTGGTTGTAGTAGCTACAACACTTGGCGACACACTAGTGGAACTCCAACTCTCTATATGGGTATTTCTTCATGTAAATCATGTTTGACCCTTCATGAAGTATTTTTCATCTCATTGATCACCATAGCTTATTTACTTAGCTTAAGTCAAAGATATAGTCCCTACCATTCTCTTCATTGGCAACACACTGCAAAGGAAAGTAAAACTCAGTTGTTTCGATTGGGGATACGGAGTATATATATATACACAAGTGAAAAGGATTGTGAGATATTTGGGTTTCATATCTGGTGTTGCTATGTTGTCAACAGGCTTGGGTAGCACTCTAATGGAATCACTTCAAGGATAAAAACATTTCTTCAGTGCTAGCGAGCTTGGATAGTACCCCGACAGAGTTGCTTGCTTCACCTCTTTGTGTAGGGAGCCTTTCTCTTATTTTTCCTTTCATTACTATTTTGAATTTTTGTTCAGTGAAATATGAATAGGAACTTATTGCTTTAATGAGGTGGAAGATGGATCTTGACTTATTGAGAAGAGGGGAGGATGTCCCTTTAGAGAAGGATATTTATACACCTCTAAAATATAGTTTACTTGGTAAAGTTTTCTACCCTCCTTACTCTACTCGACTTAGTCAACAAGAAAAAACTGAACAATAAAACTAATTAGAGTAGGTGGTGCTAGTTATTAATTAATTATTGTGATTCCACTATGGTTTTCTCTAAAAATAAGATATTTTCCATCACGGTATCATTGACAAAAAGGTGAAAGATCCACGCAAAGAGTGGGAATAGACAAATAATCAAGCATTGACAGTAGCATAATCACCTCTCAAACTTCACCATGCTTACATCGGAAACGAAACATGGCATCATTTGAAAGCTATCCTACAACAAAAGGAAAGAAAAGATTATGGAAGAAAAAAAATCAAAACCTAAACAAAACAAAGAAAACAAACAAACTACTCCTACTCCTAATCTAACAGAGAATAGGCCAGGATTACGTGAAATGAAACTTCCAGTGCAAGCACTAATGCATAGGTAGGCCTATATGGGTGAGGGAATACATATTAAGAAATATATTCAATAAGAAAAATAGACAAGAAAGATAAATCAGTACACGCTGCAACATTCGAAGAGCAAAAGTGCACGCAAAAAAATACAATCGAAAATTAGATGCAAAACATTATGTGAATGCATTGTGGTGTTTGTACACATCACAACACGGTAACATGCAAGAGAATCCTTTTGAATTATAACCTTGGAAAACATAAAGAAAGTAAAAAACTTATATTTCATGAATGAGCTTTCCAAGTATGATTCCTCCAATGACTTAGCGATAGGCTCGTGCAATACAGGTTGAGGGTGCGGAGATTGTTGAAAGGATTTGTTTTCAATTTGCACAACCGAATTATGAGTACCCTTTAAAGATAAAGCACTATTATGATCATGATTGGAACTAGCCTCAAGAGTGTGAGGACTTGACATAACCATCAACTCAGGCTGAAGTGCCTCGACAACTTGCAGT
Source organism: Pinus taeda (assembly GCA_000404065.3). Classification (NCBI taxonomy): domain Eukaryota; kingdom Viridiplantae; phylum Streptophyta; class Pinopsida; order Pinales; family Pinaceae; genus Pinus; species Pinus taeda. The sequence goes on from APFE031101803.1 coordinate 6,504, forward strand.
GGTTCCAAGAAATCAGATGATAGATCATCCAAAAGAAATATCAACATTAGAAAAATCAAAGTCGTGACCAAATGAATCAATGAATAGATCATGATAGGCATGATCAAAAGGTTCAACATCAAAAAAAGAGGAATCCTCTTGATATGATGAATTGTAAGGAGGGGAATATTGAAAACAAGAAATTTCACCCTCTGTTTCTCCAGAATGATCAAATGATTGATAGGAGGGATCAAGAAGAGAATATTCTTCCTTTCCATGGTGAAATGTAAAACTGACTTTCCACGCATTCTAAGTGTGATTAGACTTAACATTGTCAAAAACTAATTCTCCAATAGATTCAACAGGTAAGATATAATCATGGAAGATGTCAGGATAATGAGGGAGATGTGAACAAGGAGTAACATCAACTTGCATCACAAATTCTTTTTCAATGATAGAATCTCGCTGGTCAAAACTAACGTCATCCTAATTTTGATCCTAGAAACATCAAAAAAACCGAATAAAAACAAACATGCATAGGGAGTTATTGAAACAACGACCACTGATGGGTAAAAACAAGAAAGTTGATGTGAAACTTGTAAATGATGAACGACGAAATAAACAAACACTTTTACAATATAATATAAGTTAAAGTGCCAACAACCATGGAAAGAAACAAGAAAAACAACACTCCCATAAATGAAATGACAAATGGTGACCAAAAAAGTGACAAAGGATGACAAAATCAAAAGTCACCCAGAAAAGTGCCACAAACTCCAACAAAAGCTCCTTTATCTCCTTGGGAAGGCTATAGCTCCAAGATTGAATGCACAAATGAGCTCTAGGGGCATCTATTGTATAGATATAGGATGTTTATTGTTTATGACACATGTGCCTAAAATCAATGAAAAAGTGACACTTGGCAAAAGTCCAAAAATAACAACTTGTGTCATCCTTCGGGAAACTAATTATCCACTCCCTATTTTTTAGGGATGTCTTTTCCTTTTTTTTATATTCGGGAAATCAAACATTTACACTGCCAAGAAGGATTGCACAATTCCCGACCACAAGCAACTAGGCAACTCCTTGACTCAGTGAATTACACAATACCTCAGCTCAAGAGAAATTTTGCATAGTTTTTGAGCTCAAGGTCGGGTTGTCTCACATAATTGCACAGTTTCTGAGCTCAAAATTATCTCCTCTATAGATTGTGAAACTCAGATCCTTAAGGTTGGCCTACCTTCCAATATTTTACAGTTTCTGGAGGGAAGACGAAAAATGTTGCAAATTCAAGTCGAGAGATAGATTGTGTCTAGAAGATATCAAATTGGGGTCAAAACAAAACATCACAAGAAAAGCATGAAAATATAATTCTTGATCATAGAATGAATACTTGACATCAGTAAAAGATAAGCCCTTATGGACAGAAGGGAGGCTCTAAAATCAAAGCATGGGAAAAATTTTGGAGGGTGGTTATAGTAGCTACAACACTTGGTGACACACTGGTGGAACTCCAATTCTCTATATGGGTATTTCTTCATGTAAATCATGTTTGACCCTTCATGAAGTAGTTTTCATCTCATTGATCACCATAGCTTATTTACTTAGCTTAAGTCAAAGATATAGTCCCTACCATTCTCTTCATTGGCGACACACTGCAAAGGAAAGTAAAACTCAGTTGTTTCGATTGAGGATACTGAGTATATATATACACAAGTGAAAAGGATTGTGAGATATTTGGTTTTCATATCTAGTGTTGCTATGTTTTCAGCAGGCTTGGGTAGTACTCTAATGGAATCACTTCAGGGATAAAAACATTTCTTTAGTGCTAGCGAGCTTGGATAGCACCCTGCCAGAGTTACTTGCTTCACCTCTTTGTGCAGGGAGCCTTTCTCTTATTTTTCCTTTCATTACTATTTTGAATTTTTGTTTAGTGAAATATGCATAGGAACTTATTGCTTTAATGAGGTGGAAGATGGATCTCGACTTATTGAAAGGAGGGGAGGATGTCCCTTCAGAGAAGGATATTTATACACCTCTAAAATATAGTTTACTTGGTAAAGTTTTCTGCCCTCCTTACTCTACTCGACTTAGTCGACAAGACGAAACTGAACAATAAAACTGATTAGAGTAGGTGGTGCTAGTTATTAATTAAGTATTGTGATTCCACTATGGTTTTCTCTACAAATAACATATTTTCCATCATGGTATCATTGACTAAAAGGTCAAAGATCCATGAAAAGAGTGGGAATAGACAAATAATCAAGTATTGACAGTAGCATAATCACCTCTCAAGCTTCACCATGCTTACATCGGAAACCAAACATGGCATCATTCGAAAGCTATCCTACAACAGAAGGAAAGAAAATATTATGGAAGAAAAAAAATCAAAACCTAAACAAAACAAAGAAAACAAACAAACTACTCCTACTCCTAATCTAACAGAGAATAGGCTAGGATTACGTGAAATGAAACTTCCAGTGCAAGCACTAATGCATAGGATGGCCTATATGGTTGAGGGAATACATATTAAGAAATATATTCAATAAGAAAAATAGACAAGAAAGATAAATCAGTACACGCTGCAACGTTCGAAGAGGAAAAGTGCACGCGAAAAAATACAATCGAAAATTAGATGCAAAACATTATGTCAATGCATTGTGGTGTTTGTATACATCACAACACGGTAACATGCAAGAGCATCCTTTTGAATTATAACCTTGGAAAACATAAAGAAAGTAAAAAACTTATGTTTCATGAACGAGCTTGCCAAGTATGATTCCTCCAATGACTTAGCGATAGGATCGTGCAATACAGGTTGAGGTTGCGAAGATTGTTGAAAGGATTTGTTTTCAATTTGCACAACCGAATTATGAGTATCCTTTAAAGATAAAGCACTATTATGATCACAATTGGAACTAGCCTCAAGAATGCGAGGACTTGACATAACCATCAACTCAGGCTGAAGTGCCTCGACAACTTGTAGTAGTTCCAAGAAATCAAACGATAGATTATCCAAAAGAAATATCAACAGTAGAAAAATCGAAGTTGTGACCAAATGAATCAATGAATAGATCATGATAGGCATGATCAAAAGGTTCAACATCGAAAAAAGAGGAATCCTCTTGATATGATGAATTGTAAGGAGGGGAATACTGAAAACAAGAAATTTCACCCTTTGTTTCTTCAGAATGATCAAATGATTGATTGGAGGGATCAAGAAGAGAATATTCTTCCTTTCCATGGTCAAATGTAAAACTGACATTCCACGCATTCTGAGTGTGATTAGACTTAACATTTTCAAAAACTGATTCTCCAATAGATTCAATAGGTAAGATATAATCATGGAAGATGTTAGGATAATGAGGGAGATATGAACAAGGAGTAACATCAATTTGCATCACAAATTCTTTTTCAATGATAGAATCTCGTTGGTCAAAACTAATGTCATCCTAATTTTGATCCTAGAAACATCAAAAAAACCGAATGAAACTAGAAAACGCAACAACTCACAATCGAGAGGACCAAAGGAACCAATAGATGGAGGGTGAGGAGAAAGAGCATCACTAGAAAAATCAGCTTCACAGTAAAAAAATGCATTTAAGTTTTAAATATGTGAGGTGGGAGAAGATGGTGGAAGATCAACAAATTAGCTCTCAATTTCTCCAACCTCAACCTGTGTAAATGGAGTTTCTTGATGAGAGGAAGACAAAGAGTCACTTGGAACAACAAATTCCTTCATTACAGATTTAGGAGCTCCATAACTAGTATATGTTGGGATACTTTCAAAAGATTCATATTCTTTTGGATTCATCTAAATATGAACAAGAAATTAGAATTTATCTTTCATTAAATTCCAATCAATATCATCTTCGGAAAATTCAAAATAGAAATGAATAAAGCAATCATGAAAACCATTAAGATATTCATCAGGTGCTTTTCTTAAACACACAATTTTATTGAAAACATATTTGTAATCATGCTTGTCAAAGGCATGCTATAGCTCTTTGACAATATTTTGAAAGAGTGTATAGAAGTGGTTGGAAATGTGTAACACCATTCCTTAATGCATGCTTCGAATGTGAGAACGAACAACCTGCAAGTGACATCCTCACAGTGAATTTTGTCCTTATTGCAAAATTCAAGAAAGCGAGCGGTGTGTTCGAGAATGGTTGTTCCACCCTTGCCATTAAACTTCAGATATAAGAATTTGTGAACTATCCTCGTGGGCACTTTCAGATTTGCGGTTGTGGAAAAGCATGGCTGTGTAAATATATGGGAAGAAGCCAATAAAGATAAGGAAAGTTCAAATAGACTTCATCAGCTCAACTTGTCATCTGGCCCTCCTTCTAGCGCTAAAAATGTTGACAGTGATGGACCTACCAACATTCAAGGGGTCTCTTTGATATGAAGTCCCAATTAAACCTTACAACATTTGTAGTAGGATCCCCATCCAGAATATGGCTCAATTTTCGAAATAGTGGGTTTTAATGCTATGTGTTGGCTACAATAACACATAGAGTGGTGTATTCATGACTTTGGTGAAGAAGTGTGTGACTCTGAGGAGGGTCAAGGTTGATGTATGAAAGGTTATAACACGATGAAGGGAAAGTGAATGAGCCCCTTAGAAGCCTGTAATAGTATGCAACTTGAAAGGAGCACCCAAGCATGAAAGACATCAAAAGTTAGCCTGTAAAATAGTTCACAAGTTAACCATGATGGAAATATACAATAACATGTATTCAACAAGATTCAAAATAATGAAAATGAAAGAGTTCATAATCTTTAGCATAAATGACATTACTTATATTTTAACCATAACAAGAATAGTTCTACTATATTCCAAACATATGCATGAGAACATGTCAGCTCTAGGCTTTTATTAAAGTGACAGTTCCAAACATACATATACCATTGATGAACCACTAGTCCCAATAGTGGAACATGAAGTCTACAACTACTCCTCCAAAGAAATATACTCCCTCTATGTTATGAATTAGCCAAGTCTCTCAGGAAAACTCCCAAGCTCCTCATCCTAAGCTAAAAGCCTAGCCAAAAGCTTGGCTCCAAAAATCCCTTTATATGAGTTATGAGGACATATTTATAACAAAATAGGTGACTATTCATCTCCGTTTTGTGACTCTTTGAATTCTCTTATGACTCTTCAACTTCTTTACAAAATGAATATTCACATTCCACAACTGACACTTTGAATTCCACATAAAAATTAACTACAAAAGAATATTACAATATACTCATACTCATATAGGAAAAAATTGGGCAGATCCAACTAGATGGCCTAATAAGAAAAATAAGTCAAGCTTGAGTTTGGGGAAAATCCAACTTAGGAACTTCGACATGTAGGTTCTTGGTCACATGATGGTGCCAAGATTTGTATTGTGTGATGATTTACCCAAACTGTGTGACGAGCTCGGCTGGAAAGCGAACTCTAGCCTCCATGGAATCCAAGTACACTGATTTGGAATCGGTCTGAGTTTCCTTCCTTAGCATGAGCAACATGTTATTTATCTAGATAGGGCCACCAATGTACTTCTACATAATTTTTTTGTTCACTTCAATATATTCCTTGGTAGGGATCTGTCTTAACAGTTCCAAGTATTCTTCGACCTTCTACCTGAACTAATTCTTGAGTTTGGCTTCAGTGAGTGAGCCAACTGTTGGGATCTTGTGTGATTTCAGCATGAAATCCATGTTGTTTTAAAATCATGCATATGAGTCCTGGATATTTCTCATGAATGAGGCTAAGTGTTTATTTCTCTGAATGATCATCCACACTTGCGCTTTCTCCACTCTGCATATTGCTTTGTTTTCTTTTCCAATTCAGATGGTATCTCTTTGAATTGCATTAACCACTCATGCATGGTAGTGATGACTATGTGGAAATCCTTGAGGTCTTTAGCATTATCCTTACAATTTCACTTCATGTTGTGCAAGTGGAAAACTACTTTATGCACGGTGAAAATCTCTTCATACAAGCTCTGCATGGTTTCTCCCAATGTCAATGCTTCACGAAGTATGGTTGCCTTAAGTTCTTCCAAATATAATTGCACGGGAGATGCATTATGGACCTCTGCTTAGATTTGTTCAACTTTTTGCCTCACAACCTATAATTCCTTTGCAAAATGTTTGTTCTCATCCATTAGATACTCTGTGTTTGAATTTGTAGCACCTGTGAAGGTTAATTTGGTTGCAGCAATATCATTTGGATTCCTTTTGGTGTCTTTCACAATCACCCATTCTTCGATGAATGTAGGAGATGCAAGATCATTCGAAAAATATTTCTCCCTTTGTTATAGGCCATTTTTTCACATTTGATCAGTGATCCTCCTAATGGGATCAATCAAAATCATATTCCCCCTTGTCACTGTTTTGCACAAATCCATAACCATATTCATTTCATATGCCATAATGTTAGCCCTAAACTGCATCATCGGAGCCATTTTGAGGACAATGCTCCTTGTAAGCCTACTGGGGTGCATTCATATACACGTTGCTCCACTATGGTCTATGTTGGTCACGAAGGGGGTGCTCCCATTTGCACCTGCATCAGTTCTATAAATATGGGAGAATGATTAGGATTCTAGAAGCTTCCCCTTATAGGAGTTTCCAAAAGTTGTTTCAACTACTTACCTTTGATAAAACATTCAGACCTTATCCTACCCCACTTTGGAGTTTTCACGATCGTATCCCTCAATCAAAGGTAGATCCTTACCCTAGAATGGTAATTGGTTAAGAACTCCCAAGTTACCTTACTTCCCTATATATTCCCATCCTTCTATGTGGTTGGAAGTTGGATTTTGGAGAGTAATTTTGCCCTTAGGCTTCTCTAGTGACAAGGAAAGGCCAAGTCAACAACTTGGAGGAGCTCTTCTACAAGATCAACTGCTACATATGGTTGTAATCTCCTTCCATTTATATTAATGCAAAGAATTACATATTTTCCTATATGTGATGTTGTTATTTCACTTATTTCAATACCATGTTTATATATTGAATGAAGTACTTAGATGATACTTCATAGATCTCGTAGTTTATTGGCTTGTGCTATCTAACTATGCAAGATCTAAATTTGGAATTTAGAGATGGAATTGGAGCTTCCAAGATAAAGAAGGAGAGAAGTGTGTGAATGATTCTAGGTAGGCCTCACTTCGTCATCTATTTACTTTAAGGAAAAACATTGTGTTCCTTGTCTCTTTGTTGTTTTAGGTTAGTCGTCGACCTAGGGGAGATACTTTTGACCACAATCATAAATCCCGCATAACACTGTTGCTTGTATAATATTCGTTTGAAGCTCATCGTAAGTCAGATTGTATGTGTCCATGACCGGACTCTCATCAAGAGGAACAATTTCCTCTTCCTTGCTTGGATCTTGCTACATTGTTGGAGGAGGGAGAGACTGAATGGTGACCTGCTGAGTGCTTGACATTGGATCAACATCTTGGTTCAAAGAATTCCATTCCACCTCCATGTCTTGAATCACAATCAACTCCTTAATTTCTTGAGTGATCTCCTTATCCTACAACTATTTTCTCTCCTCTCATAGTAGCCAGTTCTTCTCTTGCTCCTTAGCTTGTTTTCATGCTACTTCTTCTTCTTCTATTTTCCGTATTTATTCTTCTTGTTGTATTTGCATTTAATATTCCAATCTCATGTACTCTTGTTCTTCCCTTTGCTTCATCTCTTCCTATTGCTTCCTCCTCTTCTCTGTTGCTATAGACGCTTTCAGGATGATTAGATCTGATTTCATCTTATGGATCTACTCTTCCGCTCGACTATGTGAAACTTTCCTCTTTCCCTTTTTGCGCACTATGTTACACATTTCCACTTGTACTTCCTCTAGAGTGACTTCCTTTTGTAGAGTAGCTGAAGATATTCCTAGGACACTGATTAGTTTGCAGGACTTGGAGGCATTATAACAATTCTTCATCGCTTCCTCCACGGACCTGCAAAATGTCTTGCTTGGCCACTAAAAATGAATCCTTGCACAATTGTCTTTACAAACATTTTGGGGATCATCTAGATTGAAGTCCAAATGACAAAATGCCATTTTTTCTATCTCCTTGCCTTCGATGTCTCCAAATTTCAAATTCTTGATTTTGTACAATTCGATTTGCATAGGAAGAGCGAGCCAAGGTGCTTTCTTCTTCTTGTACATAACTACTAATAACCTTATGGAAACATGGTAACCAACTTCTTGCATGATCAACTTATCGATGGCATACATTTGCAGAAGAAGTGGTGATTTCTATCTGCCAAACACTATTAGGAAAGTGCCATCCTATGAGGCAAACTAATCTGTAATTTCTGACACTGCTTCCATTTCCCCACATCACATGCATGGTTGATCTTACTCAAATATTAACTTGTATAATGGAATGAGGAGGTGATCAGACAACTTTTCCATTACTCATTTGTGGCAAACTTTGAAAGAAGCTTGGAGTAAATGTGCACGACAAAATCTCTTGGTGTACAGGTCCAATTCATCCCATGAAATTAATTTTGAGTGCATATTGCATCTGTTAGGTATCAAAAAATGTAAAATCTAGCTTGCTTTCCCTTGGGAGGATTATGGGGAATAATTACATGGATATTTAGCTGTTGAGCCAACAAGTTTGACAAATTGAATCATTTTCCTTCATTCACAATTTGGTTCAACAAGAATTTCCACCCTTTGAGGAAGGTCTCAGTACTATACTGACTATAGATTCTCCAACATAGAACTATCAAGTACTAATAATCTTTCCTATGATATTTTGTCTTGTAGTAGTTCGTGGGTGTCTGGCAGAACTTTGTTGGCTCTTTCACCCCACCTTTGATAACCTCCTTTGCACTTAAGTAGTAGGTGGCTACATATAAATAAGAATCCATGAGAAATTCTAGCTTTGACAAATGATACATGAGATGGTAATCTGGTGCTAGAAAAGAAGAAAGCCCTTGTCTGCTCACATTGTTAAGAGTCATAGTCTTGGAATCTATATGAGAAATTATCTAGTTGATAATGTTTGCACATGGGAAATTCGGGTACCTGCATGCATTCTCGTGTAACCATAACCTTTGGACATTGATATACACCTTTCAATCTTCAATATTCTTGCTGAGAATGCCTCATTCACTTTGTGCCATGTGATTTATGACTCTTTCTCTATGAAAAATTATCTGTGAAAAATGGAAATTTCATTGGAGTACTCTCAAATTCCTCCCTGGTGTTGCTTTCTGTAGTGTCCTTTATAGCATATCTCTTTGGTTCCATGCTGAAAGTAACTGATGAACAAAATTGCTTAACAACTGCAATACCTGTAGGAGGAAAAGCACTCATGTAAACATGAATTAACTTCTGTAAAATGACTCACAAAGCAAAATCAAGGTATCAACCAAAAGAATGAATGGAAAATTGTGCAATTCCTAAGATGGGGAAGGGACTGGCTCTAAGAACTGCGCATTGTGTAGTCTCAGCAGTCAGGGGAGCAGCTTGAGGCTTGACACTGCACAATGCATGGTCTCAGCCTACAAAGACTTAGGGAGAGCCTATGACTTGAGCAATATTAGTGGTCAAGGGTGAGGCTTGAGCCCTGGAATTGTGTAATGTGTAGTTAGGAAAGCCAGGAACTATGCATTGCGCAGTCCGAGAGGACAAACTTTAGGGTTGAGCCTTAGGCTTGTGCAATGCCCAGTTGAGGAAGGAAATTGTTGGCCAAGTGAAGGGAAAATATGCCCAGAAAGAGGATGGGAAAGTGGAAGATATGAGTGATGGTGCAAGTAAAAGTGTAGATTTGACTATGGAAATATAGATTAGTGAAGATCAAGTACATAAGATCAACATCCAAAAAGGAAAACAAACATGCATAGGGAGTCACCAAAACGATAACCAACGATGGGAAAAAATAAGCTAATGCGACACTTGTAAAAGGTGAACGAAGGAATGAACCAACACTTGTACATGCTAATATAAGTTAAAAATCTGGAAACCATGAAAATAAACAAGAAAAACAACACTCACAAAAGTGAAATGAGAAAAGGAGACATAAAAAGCAACAAAAGACAACAAAAGAAAAACTCATCCAGAAAAGCGCTGCAAACTCCGCCACAGGCTCCTTGATATCCTTAGAAAGGCTAGAGCTCCAATATCGAATGTAAAAATGAGCTATAGGGGTGTCTATTTTTTGGGTTGTGTTATATTCTTTCCACATAGATAACAGGGGGTTTGAGGGGTACCCGTAACCCCACTTTATGGGGTCCGGGGCAGCGCCCCGGAAAATTTTGGTTTTGAACCGTATGTTAGGTTGGGCGGACCCACCTATGGTTTTGTGCATGATTTTCGCACATGTTTTTTGGACGCGATGGTTTTCGGTCCATGGTTTTGGACGCAATGGTTTTTTGGTCCATGGTATTGGATGCT
>APFE031101810.1:40015-74511 GCA_000404065.3 Pinus taeda
AAAAACTGCTAAAAATAGTAAATTGTGCTATAATTAAGGAAACTGAAAAAAACTGCACGAAGCACTTAGAGGGGATCCAAGTCGAATTAGCGGGTGGCCACCAATATCCACTTGGATCACTATCACTTCACATAACCCCACCTCACACCTAGAGGTATGGTTGCATGTGATCCCTTTGCCCACTTGGCTCGAAATTTCCCCCTACTGGAGGTCTCTTCATGAGTGGATGCCTCCACTCAGTATCCTCTCATCTTCTCCAGTTGTGGCTGCTCCACAACCTCCTGAAGCTACTTCACCAATTGTGGCTCCTCCACAATTGTCTGAGACTTCTTCTGGCAATGCATGTTGAGAGGTAATGTATTCTCCCTCTCAACCACCAAGTCTCTAATAGCTGCCTTGCTCCTCAACAGCATGCAGGTTCTTGACTCGTGAACCGATCTGCTTCACTTGTCTCGTGGTGACGTGTCTAAGGAAAACCTTTCCCTTACTGAAGACAACATCGTAGCCTTTGTCCTCCAACTTTGCGATCGATACCAAGTTCTTCTTCAGTCCAGACACATACTTCACATCAGTCAAGGTGATAGGAGCTCCATGCTCCCTCTGAAACACAACCGTACCTTCACCTGAAACACAGTACTTTCCATCATCGCCCATCTCTATGCGCATCTGGAGGTCTATCTCCTCCAAGGTACTGAACAAACTCTTATCTCTGGTCATGTGGAATGAGGCTCCACTATCAAGAAACCAAGCACAACCCATCATCGATGAAATCATGCATGCGATGTGGGTAAAATCCAATTCAAACTAAGAGGCCAATGCCTCGCCTTTAGATCTTTTCGAGGATCCCTTCTTGGATTTCTTCAATGGAAAATTAGTTGCATAATGGCCCACCTCATGACAATTAAAGCATCTCACTTTAGATTTGTCAATCTTCTTCCTTGCATGGGAAGAACTCAATTTGGAATGAGAATCCTTCTCCTTCCCTTTCCTTGCCTTATTGGCTAAGGCTAGATTTTCTTCATCCTCCTTGGATGAAGAACCATCTCTGGTGCTTCTCCTGATCTCCTCCTACATCAGATCCGACCACAGTTGTTCCAATTTGGAAGTTTCTCTCTTCCATTCACTGAGTCCTGGTAGCTATGCCAGCTCTTAAGAAGAAAGAGGAGAGCAAGACTCACCATGTCATCATCAGATGTCATGATTCCTACATTTCCAAGCTCATCTCTATAGGTGGTGAGCTTGTTTAGATATGTAGAGATCATGTCGCCCATTTCACACTTGATTTTCCAAAGCTTGTCCTTCAGCGCCAACTTCCTCTGGTCATTGTTGTTATGATATAGATCCTTCAATGTCTTCCACATTGAAAACGATGTCTCCTTCCCATGGAGACTTGAGACAATATGGTCTCGAACTCACTCCAGAAGAATCCTCCTCTCTCTTGCCACACATTTCTTCCATTCCGCCAATTCTTGGGCATTAGTTGTTGCTAGTTTGGGGACTTCTTGATTAATGAAGTCCTTCAAATCATTGTCCTCTAATACTCGAGTCTCAAGCCATTGAATGCCATTGGTGAACTTTGAGATGTGATAAGAAATCGATTTTGTACCTACAATCAAGAACTTCAAAACTTCGAACTTCTCCCTTCTTTGTATAGTGTTCTCCACTTTGATCACCTTTGCTCTGATAAACTTAGCTCTAATACCATGTAGAAATTTCTCTATAGATCAGCTAGCTCTGATACCATGTAGAAATTCTCACTGTAGATTAAATTGATTATGCAATGTACTAAAGAAAAATACTTAATCTACTTCTATAATCAAACTTGTGGAAGCTTAATCGATTTGAGCAAGATCAATCGGAACACATATAACAGAAGAAGAAGAAATCATGCACATGAAACACATAAGAATACTCTGGGGAAAGCCTTAGCTAAAAAACCCCTCTATCTGTATTATCATACAAGTGGAAATATCTCGAGATTACACACAGCTTTAGCTCTCAAGCTATCCACCTCTCAGTACAATCCCTCACTGTTGCTTATAGATAGAATAGACAACACATGTGCCTTTCTTCAGTTCTCCAAGCCTCCTATTTCCTTGTGCAGTTTCTCTTGTGTCCTCCCGCTGCCACCTGTGTGATTCTCACCTCACACACTACTCTGACCTCTGAAATAACTGCGCAATCCTGAAGTAGTTAATTCCTTCTGCATGGATGAGTTTCCTTTATAGGAAAATTCCTCCAACTGATGGTACAATGTCCCTGTCTTTAATATCAACTGGGTCTTTCTATGAACTGACATGCATGAGTTATTTATGAGAGAATATCCAGTTATCTGGAGAACACTAGTTGCATGCATGCATGCATTAACTAACTGAACTCACAATTAGTTCCTCCAATTGTTTGGAACTAATTTAACTAGACTTAACTCAATTAACTGAGCTAACTAGTTACAACTCAAATACAACTCATCCTTATCTCCTTAATTAAGGGATAACTTCCTCAATCAAAGGGATAACTGTTGCATGTCTTCACAAAGACTTCATGTTTGAATTTCTCCAACTAATTAACTCAAGATGAATTAATTAATTATTTTTCAAACAGCTGGTGAGACTAAATTCAAATTTTAATTCTCAATTTTAAGTCAAGGACAAATTTGGAATATATCCTGAAATGCTATTTATAGCAATGTTATTTTTAGCATTTCTATTTTTTGCTATTTCCAGCAGAGTTGGAGTATATCCTGAAATGCTATTTATAGCATTTTTATTTTTAGCGTTTCTTGTTGCTATTTTCAACAATTACTTTAGGCAAAAGTCGGGCCAAAGCGTGCAGGAGTACACTACAAAATTCAAAAAGATGTTTATAATGTTGGGTATCTCTCCAAAGAACCCATATGTACTCCTCAAGTATTTAGGGGGTCTGCATCTCCATCTGCGTGAGCAAGTGATGTTGTTCAAGCCCAAGACGGTGGATGAGGCATGTGTACAGGCACAATACCCGAGGAACATAGGCCTAAAAAGAGCTCAATCAAGTGGATCGATGTAAAAGGAGCAACAAGATGCTTCTAAGGAGGGGAACAAGAAGTAAAAAGGAGGAAAGATAAAAAGACAACAACCATAGCACACTAGTGCAAAGATCCTAGCAACCACTGTAACCACTGCAACATTGATGGCCATACAGAGGATAAGTGATGGAAGTTGCATCCAGAGCTAAATCTGAAGAACAAGAATAAAGATAATAAGAAGAAGAATGTCATGGTCACTGATTCGAGTAACCAAGTTGAAAGAAACTCAGATGTGAATGAGAAAATCATTTGTACTTCAATGTAGAAGGAGGTGAATCTAAGTAGCCTTCAACAATAGGAAGAGGAAGAAAGGACCAAACTCTTGCATGTAAAGATACAGGTCAAGAAGCAAATATTGATGCTTTGTTTGACTCAGGATCGTAGGCAAATCTCATTGCAGCAGATCTGGTCAAGAAGTTGGGTTTGGAGGTTTGTGATCGTCCAAACCCATATCCACTGGGATGGGTATATAAGGATGCAGAGTTGAAGGTAACAAAACAATGTAAAACTATATTTGCTATAAGTGCTTATTTTATTGATGAAGTAGATCTGGATGTGGTTCCCCTTGATGTATGTGGAGTCGTGTTAGGGAGTCCATACATGTAAATGCGTGATGCAGTATTCATGAGGAGAGCTAACCAACACCAGCTCATCAAGGATGGAAAATCATTTATCATCAATGCGCACAAAGGCAAGTCTAAAATTTCACTGGTAAGTGCCAACCAAGCCAAGAAATTGATCAGTTCCAGTAAGAAGGATGTTTTATTGTTTTTCAGAGAAAATCAGTCTGTAGAGGAGTTAATAAGAGGCAAGGCATCCCTAGAGGGGTGTACTAAGAAACAAAAACAACAATTGGAGGAGTTTTTACATGCATACAAGGACATGTTCCGAGAGCCTAAAGGGCTACTCCCTAAGAGAGAAGTGGAGCATGAGATCCAGCTATTGCCAGACTCCCCATTGCCAAATTTTGGGTTGTACAGGCAGTCTGTTATAGAAGCAAGTGAGGTGAAGAAACATTTACAACAAATGCTGGAACAGGGTGTCATTTGACTGAGTACATCACCATGTGGGTCACCCATCATCATTGTGCCAAAGAAGAATGGGACTTTGCGGATGTGTATAGATTACATGGCGTTGAATAAAATCATGTTCAAGAATAGATACCCCTTGCCCAGGATAGACGATCTGCTAGATCAGTTACAAGAAGCAAATTATTTCACCAAGTTGGACTTGAAGTCTAGATATCACTAGGATCGAGTCAAAGAAGAAGGTAAATGGAAGACCGCCTTCAAAACCAGTCAAGGTTTGTATGAGTGATCCGTTATGCCATTTTTCATATGTAATGCACCGACTACATTTACGAGATTAATGAATGATGTGCCCTTTCATAGATTCATTTGTTATTATCTATTTGGATGATATACTGGTATATAGTACTAAATGGGAAGAGCATATTTCACATTTGACGCAGGTGCTTGAAACATTGAAGAAGCACCAGTTGCTAGCCAATCTCAAGAAGTGCAAGTTTGCACAACAGTCCTTGGTGTATTTGGGATATGTGATTAGTGGAGGAGAATTGAAGATAGATCCTTCCAAGATGGAGGCCATCATGAAATGTTTGGTGCCTACTAATGTTATTGAGGTTAGGAGTTTAATTGGGGCATCATAGTACCTGAGGAAATTCATAACCTCATTTTCAGCGGTAGCAACACCGCTCCATGCCATAACAACAAGTGGCAAGAGTTTCCAGTGGGGAAAATGTCAACAAGAGGCTTTTGATGAGTTAAATAAAAATATCAGTGAAGCACCATTTCTGGCATTACCAAAGTTGCAGCGGCCCTTTGAAGTGGAGACAGATGCGAGTGGCTTTTCTATGGTAGTTGTCTTGATGCAGGAAGGAAGGCTTGTATGTTACCATTATGAAGTTTTTCATGGGGCAATGCTTAACTACCCTACCTACGATAGGGAGCTCCATGTAACAGTGCAAGATGTGAAGAACTAGAAGCACTATCTGACGGGAAAGGAGACAATAATCCACATGGATCACTAGTTGTTGCAGCACCTACAGGCCTAGAATAAGCTATAACAAACCAGGAATTACAAGTGCATGGGTTTTTTACGGCAGTTTCATTTGGTGATCAAGTATAAGAAGGGAAGCACAAACAAACTGGTTGATATGCTTCCAAGTCCACCCACATCAAAGATTATAGCTTTGGGGACTCTTATGCACATGTAGCCATTCACCCATGATGCCTACAAAGAGGCATATTCAAAAGATGAGGACTTTAAGGAGGTGTATTAGCCGTTGTAGAGTCGGAGTCATGTGCACGAAGGCGACAACACCGTTGACTACCATCTCCAGGATGGGTTACTCTAGAGGCTGGATAAGCTATGTGTTCCTAAAGGTAAGCGTTTGCAACTAATTAGAGAGGCTCACACCTCCAAGGTTGTGGGTCACTTTGGTGTAGGGAAGATCGTGGCTAACGTGAAGAGGTATGTGTATTGGCCCAAGATGCAAGAAAAAGTAGTTAGGTTCATAAGAGCATACATGCTTTGTTGTACCAGCAAGACTAGCAACATGAAACAAGGTTTGTATCATCCATTACCTATACCTACTCATCCTTGGGAAAGAATTTCCATGGACTTTGTGGGAGGTTTACCGAAAACCAAGAAGGGACATGACTACTTATTCATGGTAGTTGACAGGTTCAGCATGATGTGTGTTCTAATGCCTTGTAAAAAGACCATCAGTGGAAAAGAAGCAACAAATTTTTTCTTTGGATAGGTATGGATACACTTTGGGATACCAAGAAGCATCATTTCAGACAGGGATACAAGATTTCTCGGTGCATCATGGACTACATTGTGGGAGAAAATGGATACGAAGTTGAAGATATCTACAACATTCCATCCACAGACAGATGGGCAAATAGAAGTAGTTAATAGGTATTTGGTGCAGCTTTTGAGGGGTTACAACCAGAAGCATCTGAAGACCTAGGATGAAAATCTAGTACATACACAACATTCTTATAACAGAGCGGTCCACACTTCTATAGGAAAGTCCCCATTTGAAACTTGTTTTAGATATTTGCCTCCTTCACCTTTGGATATTACATATGGGTAGCGAGGAGGAATGAAGGAAGACCTTATAGGAGATGCTTTGAGGGCTGAAAAAAATTATAGAGAAGATCAAGCAAATCCAACTACAGGTACATGAAACACTGCAGAAGTCGCAGGTGAAATATAAGGCGAAGCATGATTATCACAGAATAGAGAAATCATTCAAGATGGGAGATAGAGTATTGCTACAGTTGAACAAGGAGAGGTTGCAGGGTCCTCGTAAGAAAATCAAGGCTCTAAGGTATGGTCCCTTTGAGTTACTGGAAAAGGTGGGTGATAATGACTATCGACTCAATTTACCACCATATATGCGCATTTACTCAATTGTAAATGTAGAGAATTTGAAACTCTATGAGCCTTCCATGCTAGATCAGGGAGAGGAACAGATCCTACCTTCTGTGGAGGATTTGGAACCAGACACTCAGGAAGAGCTAACAGAAGATACAATTTTGTAGAAGAGGTCCAAAACTACAAGACAAGGGCAACAAGACCTTTGGCAGATTGGGTTAAAGGGACAACTTCCAGGCAAAGCTAAATGGTACACCAAAGAGAATGTGGAGGAAAAATTTCCTCACCTCGTTTAGTAAAAGCTTTTGGGGACCAAAAGCCTCCCAAAATGGGGATGTGTGTTCGGAATTGGATCATTATATTTGTCATCCATATCGATACATTTCGAGTGGAAAAAGTGGAGGAATCAACTCATGAGACGTTTTTATCGGCAGGACCCAGTTTGGCGAAACATGGTCTGAAACCTTCCGAGAGCATTTTGAGGCATCAAATGATGTCTTTTTGGGGTAAAACTTTGTCACTAAAGTTCAACACCTTTTCATGTTGTTCTACACAAAAAATCTTTCTAATGGTGCAGTAATCACATCAATCAGAGTTTATAAGCAAAAGTTATGCCACTCAGAAGTTGACCTTCCTGTTTTCACACCTATAGTTCGGGAGGATGTCATGTCAGCCCCCATTATTCATGGTAAAGAGGCTATCCACGTGTTTGTGATGTAAAAGACTCTAGAAAAGTTTATTTTGTAACTCTAGTTAAGAGTTGATGTAGTCAAACTTAACCACTAGCAGGCTATCGGACTGTGTTATAACCAGGCCACTAGGAGGAAGAGGCATTCGATTCTTTCGAGAGCACTTTGTTCCATAGTTGAGCAAAGATAGCCGAGAGAGATAGGAGGTAGAGCACACAGAGAGGATTTGTGCATTGTAGCAGCCCACGGGCCACAACCTTACTTCTTTGTATCTGCAGCCATATTTCCAGACGAAGAAAGAGAGTGAAGCGACCTCACCTTCTAGCTTGGTTTTCTCCCGAAAGGGTTTCCCATATAGCATATATTGTGTATTGTGTGTGTGAGCTCATTTTGTCGTTCTCTACTTTTCTTCTTTATTTCTTTTTACATGCATGCACTAATTACAATTAATTTTACAGATCTAGAAATTAAATAAAATTGTAATAGTGTAGAATCTCATATTTTTAATATAATATTATCATATTTGTGGTGACATCCAGTGGAATATCCACGACAATTTACGGACCAGTGTGTGTGTGTGTGTTTGAATGTCTCCCAATTGTTTATAGCTAATATATGCCTCAATTATCACGATAATCCCTAAAATCAACTCATAGATTATGAGCATATACTGCCTAGATGCAAAAAATTTCATGAACATGGTCTCTTATGGGGAATTCAATTAAACATGATCCACAAACCTTCTAGGCCATAAATAAAAAAGGATCAAGATAGATTTGAACGAGTCACAAATAGAATAAGGAACAACAAAAAATCAAATTGGAGGTGAATCCCCAAAAGGAGATAGAAATAACCCAAAAAAAGTATTTCTATCAAACACAGATCCAAATCAACTTATAATGATGTAGAAAGGGAGGAAGGACAAAGAAACGCAACCCAAACTCTTGGGGGGGGGGGCAAATGATGACACTAAAATAATAAATTTGCACAATGAAAATAGAAACAAGGAAATTGAGGATTGGAAATGATATGTGAACAGGAGGAAACTCTAGATGCAAAAGGAGCAATATATATGGAATTAGAGGAGCTTGATCTGTAATCTAGTACAACAACATGGAAAAATCAAAGATCTAGTCTCGATTCCAAATAAGGAACTAGAGTTCATCACCAAAGCCTATATTAAATCATAGCAAATTATTCATCAAAATCCTCAAGGTAATTCAGTCCAACGTCATCCTTACTTGGAGTTAAAGAGAATGCCTAAGGAATATTTTAAAATAGTAAAAAAGGATGAAAAAGGGAAAGAAAAAGGAAGAAAAAATTAATCCGAGAATTGGGCGAAATGTTGTTGAACTTGGAAGGATTATATTAATTACAAAATCCTTTCATTCTACCCCTCTAGTTGTTAATGAAAGTCATTCGTGAAATATAAAAGGTCTAAATGGCAAATCAAAACACAAAATTCTCGAGAACAAAATTAACCAAGTAAATCCAATAGAAAAAATGTTTAGGTGGAATATTCTCCAAACTAACAACATTAGTTTGGAGAAGTTGTTAATCAATTGTAGTGAATGCGAAAGGAGCTTTAGGAGGAATTTCTCTTTTGTGGAACCCTAAGAAATTAACTTATTAGATTTCTTGACTACATAAAGGACTCTAACAACTAAATTTCAATTGATAGGATCCACAAAATACGGGTTCACTACTAATGTTTATGGCCCCAACATACAATGAGATAAATTAACACTTATGTAATGTCTTAATAACATTCACAGACTAACAAAAGATAATTATTAAATAATAGTAGGCGAATTTTATATGATAAAGTCTTTTAGTGAAAAGAAATTAGGAATCAAAAAGTTAGATGAAGACTTAGTATGTTTCAAGGAAATGATGGAAACCTTAAAATAGTTGATTATGCTATAACTAATGGAGCTTATACATGGAATAATAGAGGGGGAGAAACCCAAGTAGTATTTCCTCTTGATCGATGCTTGCTCTCAGAATATCCAACGCTTATAGACCTAGCAATTAAAGTCTCTATTTTGCCAATATATGGCTCGAATCACAAGCTGATATGCTTATTAATGGAGAGGTAAGGAAGTCCCAAAATTTGTTCTTTCCATTTTGAATCATTTTGGATCAGACATCCCACCTTCAAGGAAAATATAGAAAAATGGTGGAAGGACGCTCCTAACAGACAATGGATTGATTATGTGTAGTTTTCACCAACATTTAAAATATCTCAAAAGTAGACTAAATATTTTGAAAAAATATAATTTTGGTAATATACATGAGGCAAAGAAATAATTAAGTTTATAGATGGAGAAAAATAAAACAAAGAATAATATTGGAAGGGAAAACTGAGGATTTGACATAGAAGGAAACCGTGTTATCCAAGCCCATTTGAGGAATGGCAACATCGGGAAGGGAGGAAAAAATTTAGAGTCCAATGGCTTATGGAAGGGGAAAGTAACAACAATTTTTTTCAGCACATTGTGTTCTAACATCACTAATATAATATAATCTCTTGTATTTAAGTTTAGCATGGAAACAAATCGAAAAATCATTCAGACAAGAAGAGGAACTCATATCTTTATATCAATAATTACTTATCAAACCCTAATTGGATAACCTCATGACCATAAGGAGAATAACCCAAAATATTCCACTTATTGCTACCCTCGAACAAAATGAAAACATACCCAATGAAATCACCTTTGTGGAAGTTATATATGTGATTATGGAGATACTTAGAGGAAAATCTCAAGGTCTTAGTGGATTTACCTTGGATTTCTTCCAAGCATGTTGGTCGATCATTCTTAAGGATGTTCGGGAGCTAGTAGAAACTCTATAAGAACTACATCGTTCCACTCAACATTGGATGTTATCTTTCTTACCATTATTGCTAAAGAAACCATAACAGAGAATCCTAACTCTTTCAGGGCCATGAAACTATGTAATGTTATTTATAAAATTATTTCTAAGGTCATTGTCGATAGACTTAAACCCTTGCCTCCCTACTCATTTCTTCAGAACAATCTGGTTATGAAAAGGTTAGGAAAATTCTTAACAACATCCTTTTAATAGATGAACTAATCCACTCCCTACTAAGGAACGTTGTATGTTTATCATGTTGGACCTGTCTAAAGAATTTGACCTCTTATCCGACAACATACTTATCAGCTCCTTTTATCCTTTGGTTTTGATGACAAATGGATCCATTAGGTCATATCCCTCATCTCAAAAGTTATCATTTCAATCCTTTTAATGGCTCACCTTCTTCCACTTTCCACCCCTGAAGATGTATTAGACTAGGTGATCTTCTCTTACCCTTTTTGCTTCTTCTAATTACTGAAGGGCTAGGATGTGCAATAAAGGTTGTTGTGGCAATAAATAAAGTCAAAGGTCTTAAAATCCATGGAGGCAATCTTACATCCTCTCATCAACAATTTTTAGATGATACCCTTCTTATGCTAACACCTTTTGTTAAAGAGGCATAAATGTTTAAGCATATCTTATAAGACATTATGGTTGTTTCCAACACTGAAATAAATAGTGAAAATACTCAAATATTATTCTTTAACACTCCTCTAGTTGTTTAGATCCACATTACCCATATCTTGGGTTTTAAGGGAAGTTCACTTCCCTCTAAATACTTAGGTTCCCCCTTGTGGGAAATGCTCTTCAAGATGCCTCTTGGGTGGATATTCTACTAATATTTGAGAAAAACTTGTTATTTGGACCTTCAAGATGTAAAACATAGCAAGAAGACTCATATTAATCAAGTCGGTTTTGCAAGCTATACCACTTTACCTGTTCTTGGCATTAGTTGCTCGTAAAGCAATTATCAAGAGGATTCACAATATATAAAGATATTTTTTATAGGGAGGGGCAAGGCAAGAAAATTAGTGGGCCCTAATTACATGGGAAAAGATTTGTAGATCAAAAATGAAAGGAGGTTTGGGCCTTCAATATACATCAATACTTAGTGAAATAACAAAAGCTAAAATTTGGTGGCCTTGGACACGAAGTCCAAATGAGTTATGGAGCAAATTGTGGAGGATGAAATATACTCCCAACATAGAGGAACAAAACTTGATCATGATGGAAGGTGTAATAAAAGGTTCTCATATTTGGAATGTTGCATGGTAGATTCATTATATAATACAAAATAATAGATTTTGGGAAATAAGGGAGGAAAATTATACCTTATTTTGGGAGGACTCATGGAATCTATTGTCCAAGTTACAAGATCTAGAAAACATACTGGAAATACACAATAATATGATCTCACAGGGGCACTCCAAAGTAGTTAATTATTGGAAACCTCAAGCATAACACTCAAAATGGAGAACATGACTACCAAAAAAACAATGGAATTACATGGCTAATAGCACAACCTAAGACTATTTTTGGAAATGATCTTATGAACGAGAAAGTAAAAAATCAGCAAGGCTTGAATAAGCTTAGGTGGGGTTGGAAATTTATTGGGAAATACAACATAAAATATGCTTACAATATATCAATAGATGTAGCCTCCATGCCAACATATAATATATGTAAGAAGACTTGGAAATTGCAACTAGGCCAAAAGTTTATCTTTTCGTCTAGCTCTTGATGCATGGAAAAAACTTTAAAATGAGATAGATTGGAACATAAAGTTTTCAAGGCCCTTCCCATTGTCACCTATGTTCAATCAACTCTGAGACTATTGATCACCTCCATGATGCTTGTCCCTTCTCCTCCTTTCTTTGGGAAAAGGGAGCCTAAATTTTTCGACAATTAGATAGATCAAGAAGTAGTATCATTTCCACCTTATAAGAATGGAGAACCACATCCTTCGCTCATCCCATCATCAATAGGGCCTAGCAGCTTCTACTTGGATTTATCTCATGGGAAACATGGAAGGAAAGAAACATACAAATATTCAAAAATATATCAAACACCGAAGGATTTATGTGGGAAAGAACCATCCAAAGCATTAAAGAAATACATTTGGCCTCTAATTATATTCCTTGAGATTGGGTTTGCAACTCTCAAGAAGATTTCATTCTAAACTCTACGAGAATCTCTCATTCTTCTCTATTTCCTTCATTGATAATCTATTGACCAAGTATGGTATTATTTATAGTTGGAATCTTGCTACTCCTAGATTCATCAAACTGAACTTTGATTGTAACGTACCTCCTGAGCCTACCCTGAGAAGTTAGCCCCTAGGCTTCATTAATTTAAAATTAACTTTGTTTAAGTGTTGCGATTTAACCATTGTCAACGGTATCATTATATGAACACTATTGTTCATACCACTATACTCATAGACTTATCAATTTCATAATGTTAAAAGTGCATCCATGATGAGGATTTTTATGTTCATCGACAAGACTTGTATATCAGATCAATTACAATTGGAGAAAGGATTTAATGTTATCATCACAATTCTTTGATTCACACATGAAGAATCTATGCAACCTATAAAGTTTTGGGGTTAACCTACCTCATCATTAATGAAGTTTTCATGTTAAGTCTGTTGTGGCTAGCTTGGCCATGCATCAGTTTCATAGTCCTTTAGACAAAATCAAAGTGTTGCTGACTCAACCTTTATTTCACATGCATGACTAACCAATTTAGTGTCCATGGATGAAATCTTTATGATATGGATGGCCTATATGACTTGAACCATTGACTTACATAATTAGATGCATTATTACCTACGATTCTTCGTGCACAGATATCTCTTGTCCATGACTATCTCAACATGAGTTAAAGATGATTTCATAGTAATATTAATGATCATTAACATAAATACACCGCAATTATCATCTCCAAGTCCTATGGCGAAATCGAAGAATACTGACATATATATTTGTGCAGCAAGCCCACAGTAGATGTCAATCATTCCATAATACAATGCATAGCACAGATAATTGTTAGAACCGAACTATATATCTTATGCATCATATTAACACATAAGCCAAAGTGGGGAAACATATCCATTATTGCATAAATTTTCTCGCAAAAGCCATTAACTTAGATAATCTATAACAGTCACATGCATTCCTCTAAACTTAACTCCTAAAACCATAAACACAAATAAGTCTACTTATGTATAATTACCACAAGCAACTCATTTAGTTATTCTCATGCTTATAGATAACCCCACATATACACATATGAATTAATATTTTAACAACATAAAAAGATCACGAATAATCATACATCATTTTCCATGCAAGTAACCTCCGACCATAATGGAGGAGAACATCAGTAAATCTACTCGTAGACAAACTAAAATTATAATAGAGATGGGAAAGAACCAACATAGAGAACTGTCCATGCATATAAAACCAACTAAAACATCACTTGGAGAGCGGAGCACCACCACTCAACCATGAATCACCTATGATTCCCCCCAAGCCGAGGTTCTTGCCATGGATCAACTTCCTCCAATTGATCTATGCAATGTGTATTTAGTACTCTCTTCCATGATATGGTTTCCATTAGCAGCGTCCCACTTTTATGGATTTTTATCTATTTTCCTAGGTATTTTTCAGAAAATCTTGCCTTTATCTCCCGCGAGGCTTTTCCTCATAAAAGCTTGCCTTTATCTCCCTTAAGGCTTTTATGGTTTTCCTTGATGGATATCTATCTCCAATCCATCCAAGCTTATCTAGAATCATATCTAGAAGCTTTATCATGAAAGATTTTTCCTATCCCATTCCTCAATGGGATTTGGAAAGAATCTCATCTCTTAGTGTCTCACTTTTCCAAGTGATTTATTTATTAATTTGTTTAATAATATATTTGTTTTTCATATTACATATCATACCTAGCTTTTCTCATCTTAGGTTGCAATAATTTAACACACAAAGGAGGGGTGTTATATACTTCCCTCCTTAAATTTTATACCGTCCTCGGTGTATCACTGCATCATGTCCTCGTTCACAGGTAGCTGGCTTCTGAATCCACAGCTCTCGTGGCCTTGCCATCTGATGCAATCTTTCGATATATATTGGTTACAAGGAGTGCTCACAACATATCTCCATCCATGGCTACCTATAACATTGTTTTCAAACAATTTGTGAGAAATTATAGATGCAGAAATTTAACTATGATCAATATTATGATTTGTTAATCAATACTATTAAAGCAACTATTGCTCATTATTCATTTTATTTGAAGAATGCATGTTCTCTCCCTGCATTCTTCCAAGCCTTTATGATGTTGTCAAACACTTTCTTTCTGCAGCTCCTCTGCATACAACAATTCAACTGGCATATTTGCATAACATATCATAATCAGGTTAGTTTATATATAATCATAACCACATATACTCATCATAATCATATGTATGCCATAAGGCAATTAACCATGATTACTTATCCTTGAACCGCTTCTTAATTTCCTTCTTCTGTGCAACCTCCAGGTCGGTTGCCCTGCCAGACATATACCTAATTGTTCATGCATACCTACACATAGGGTGTATTATACACACCGATATACATATTATATTTCAATCATGTAACACATGTAGTCATACGGGTACCATATGTATTGTTTGTACATCGTACCATCTGTGCTACAACCCATCATACCATCCTCATGGCATCACCTGCATGACATAAGATTTATCCACATGTTTTTCACTATGTTAGTATCATTCCAAACACCCCTTTATCTTTTTCTGGTAAATATAACAACTGTCCTTGGTTTATAAGGAATTTTCATGAGCATGGTTCATTTCTGTAACCAAAGAAATTTTTATGTCAAGTGCAAATCATTTTCTAATTTCATGTGGTTGTAACACAATATTAGTAGTATAGTATTGTATTCATGCATATTTTCATCTTAATCATACCTTCTGCTTAATGTTCTAAAGTAGGATATTTACTCATAGATTTTTGAAGTTTAATAATCATCAGATCAATTCTTCATTCTTAAATAATCATCTAGTGTGATTTACTATTGCCCTTTTTGTGCCTCAACAACTTGTTGGCCATGCATAATTTAGTGTATATATAATCTCATTCCCCTTAATGAGTTATACATGAAAGTTTTACTACTTTCAATCCTACACCCATTTAGTTGTAGGTACTTATGATCTCATGGCACTTACATGTTAACACCCTCTCTTTAACATAAAATCATCCTTAACCAATTTTATGAATTCCTGCATGGTTTTATCATAATCTAGTTTTATGATAATTGTGATTCTTTCACTCATGAAGGCAACATATGTAAGTGTGCCACTCAAGTAATCACATCTTCCTCCTATATGCATTACTTGTTATCGATCTTAAACATTGTGTTAATATGATGACCAAGCTTTCCCATGGTTATCTATTATTTATCTACCCTGCTCTACATATTTGTAAGCATAATTCTTTTTTGAAGGCTTAACTTTTGACAACTTATAACGATTTAAGTTCCTCATCTATAACGAAACAAAATAAGGAAACTCATGGTAACCCTCCACTTAGCATTGTTTTATGCAACATAGCATGTCATTAATTCTTCATGCAATATTTATATGAAATCTATCATCATCATTTTTAAGTCACTTGCTCATTATGGCGCATAACCTGCAATAACGACTTAGTTATAAGATTTTCCACATGATATTAAGGATTAATATCCTTCAGTTTCCTTATCGAGCCTGACTCTTAACATAATCATAATTTGTTCATGCATACTTTGCCTATTTATCATTGGCACATAACAACCCATGCATGCATGTTAAAAAGAATATAATCTCAAATATAGTTCAAGCACTCAAATCCCATACATGGATGAAAAGGTCAATTTTGTTTCACATTCTATGCATATTTGTAAGCATCACTATTCAAAATTTAATTTATTCTTTTTTGAAAACCTATAGTAATAGAAAGAAATTTTAAATTCCTCTTTCATGAGGAACCTCCATAAAAATACTTATTAGCATGTTAGTTCACGTTCCACTATTGCCGCCACCTGTCAGTACACTACCCATCTCATGGAGTACAAGTCTCTCCTTAGTTTATTTTATTCTTTTTACTTCTTATAAGAAGTACGTTTTTCATGTCTCAATTCCTTTTCCAAATTGGAAGGGTTCATATTGGTTAGATATTACCCCAAAACCTTATCTATATCAGATATATACATTAAGGTATGCTCTTAAGTTGCGAAGTTTGACATGGTTAAGAAGGTACTTACAAACTTAACACGATTTTTCTATCATCAATCAAGAAGCATTAGAACTTGCTTCTTATTAATTACCATGGTTTATATATATTGTTGTACCCAAGGAACCTTATAAATAAAAGTATGCATATCCCATGCATAGGTCATTGTATATAATAACATGTTAAAATTAGATTCCACTTAATCATTTTTTTTCGAAATACAATTCACACTTCAAAATGCATTGTATATAGATTCATTAACCAAAGGATTACATTGAAAAGCAATTATGTCATTTCATAATATTATACTATAACATGCTCTTTATAACTTAACATTATTTGTGGGAATCTTTACAATTGCATAACACCTTACTAAGGTTTAACATTTCCTCTTTTATATAATCATCCTTTTAGGTATTAGGTGGGATTTTATTTAGCCAAGTCCCTACCTAATTATATCATTGATATTTTCCTTTTATTAA
This sequence comes from Pinus taeda, assembly GCA_000404065.3. Classification (NCBI taxonomy): domain Eukaryota; kingdom Viridiplantae; phylum Streptophyta; class Pinopsida; order Pinales; family Pinaceae; genus Pinus; species Pinus taeda. Next base: position 56,820 of record APFE031101810.1, read on the forward strand.
GATAACATGATGACCATGTTACCAATCATTATTTAAAAATTTACCTATCAATTGATTTCATTCCAACATAGATTTCCATCTACCCTTAACTTTATCAGCAACTGTAACGAATTTACCCATTTCTCATGGCTGGATATACCAACTGTGGTGATAAAAGAGATCTCTCGACCTAACCATTTTAATAAGTTTGGCGGCAAAGGAATTGTCTGATAACAACTATTTCACCGAAAGAAAATATTGACACATCAGTACATTGACGAGTGAAAGTGATCGAAAGGGATGAATGACTTACTCGTTATGTCTTTCCAATTCGTGAATACCACGGGTTTCAGAAGAATGAAAGCGGCGACTTCAGCATCATAGAGAAAAAAAACTCAAATGCATTCATGAGCAATTGGTTCTTGCGTTTTTGACTTCTAGAGTTTTGAATGCACTTCATCAAAACCCTTCTTTCTCATTTCCACTACTTGTTGCACCCAAAAGGTAGCAAAAGATATACAGAGCCTAGTGACTCCCATTTATCGAAATTACAATTATGTGTACTTTACATTATCAAAATCACAATTATAAGTTTAAAATTTTAATACTTTAAACAAGTTAAATAAGACGTGACATAGCATAAGCTATTGCTGCTAGACAAGGTTGTTGTAGACGCAGTCATAAGTTTCAAAGCACTTTCTTATTGTTGATAATCACTTTTGGCTACCACAATTTTTCTTTGACCGCGATATGCCACAACTTAGAATATTGCATCACATCTATTTCTCCATAGCATTGGCCTTCGCTAAAATATAAAGACAATTAATAATAATGTGATCAGAGTGTCAAAAACTTCCAATAGTTTCAAGCTTCAATCTCACCCAATAAAAATCTAGGAATCCTTCTCATGATGTAAGGGAAAATACCTTCTCTCCATGAAGAAATATGAGGCATATCAGAAAAGTTACAATTCCTGTACCTAACATCCAGTTGTGCTATACAACAACCCTCCCCATTTTAAAATTTTTCATAATTTTTTTTTTAATAAGAAATGGGTACCCTTTAGAATATAAATAAAATCAATAAAACGTTTGAAAATAAATTTTATAATAGGTCATATAAAATTTTCTTTTAGAATAGGTTAAGTCGCAATCGCAATTGGCAATCTATCAAACCCATGAAAGTCCTCTTGATAAGGTCCGATCCAATTTCAATTACAATAAAACCTTATCATAAAGCTTTATTGAACGAAAACAATTATAAAAAGAATGTATCGCATCACACACATCCTTTATTTCAAAAATGGACTTAAAAGTGTTCCATTGAAATCTACCGATGCGATAACTTTATCGGGAAATTGCATATCGTTTCTCATCAACAAATTGCTTCAAGGTTTCCATTGAAAACATCCTGATGCGATACACCAATCGCAATCGCGCATCGCTAAAATCATAAGACACATCCCAAAAAGTTCCTTTGAAATCTTTCGATGCGATTTTATTATTTGGAAGTGTGCTTTTGATAAAAGGCAAAACACGAAATATCACGAACATATGCAGCTTAAAGTTATAAATCAATTATAAAGAAAATTTAAAAAAAGATTTATTAAGTTTAAAGCATACTGCCTCCCCATGCCAGCTCATCACTGATCGCAATCGCAACCATGCAATGGAATCATTTAAGCACGACACTTGTAATTCCCAATATGCGATATGCGATTATCGCTAATCGCTGATTAGGAAGTCACGATACCATTCTAAAAAGGACCATTATAAATTGGCAATGCGACATATCATCGTGGCATTAAAGTTTCACGTTGGAAGTTATGGGGAAATCATTAAGAAGCAGTTATGGTTGAATCTTTCAAGGATTTCATCCATGGTGGCTTAATATATCATTGGTCTGTAGCATCTATTACACCTAATTGTTGTTAGTCTTGTGTGCTGCGTATTAACTTTGAACAAAGTTTTTCCACTGTTACATCCTTCTGTTTCGTTTTGCAGAGCGAATCCGAAATCATCAGTCTAGAAAAAATGTCTAAGAGAGCTGAGAAAGCAAAGGTCCCTGTCGTAGCAAAAGATGAACCAACAAAGTTGGTACTGATAGCTGATACTACCTGTGTAGGCCTCGACAAGACTCCATGGAGGGTATATATAATTTTCTCGAAGCCGAGGATCCAAGTGAAGTTGAAGAAGAAGGAGCAACGGCTGGTTCAACTAAGAAATCAGAAAATACTCTTTACGATTTAGCCAGAGCCTTCCTTCACAGAATAACAGCCTAAGCGAAAGTGTTACCATACAATGACATGGTGAGATGGGTTATAGAAAGTATCAACATAATCGACAAGGCCTTCTATACAGTCGATGGAAGGATGTTCGGGACGTTCAGGGAAGAAGATATCAAGAAGATGTATCAATTGTCGGACCCCCAGAAACATTACAATAAAGCATTTTTAGAAGCTTTCACCAAGGAGAATGATATAGAATCGGACCCTATCAGGCAATGGAGACATTTCTCGAACAAACATAAGCATGAAACTTCTGGTATGTACTCCGTAGACTCCTTAGCATCTCCTTATTTCTATGTTGACGCTATGTTATGTAGACTCTTTGGAGTCTCTGATTCAGCTAGGTTTACTATAGAAATGGTGTCTTTAATGGAAGCAACAGTCCACTCTTATATCATGGATTGGGCAACCATTTTATGAGATAAAATGGCCAACCAAATCCTTGATTATAGAAAAAATAGGTTTGTAACTACCCGTAGAATACCCCCATTCTATATGAGTGCCTACATCATGGACACCATCTATTTCAATTATGACTACCCCATCTTAGGTTGGAAATGGACTCCTCAAGACCCAACTCCTATTCACATTTATCATAAGTATTTGTGGAAGGCCCATTATAAAGATCATATATATAGATTTTGTCATGGTTTTATTTTACCTGTCCATCAGGCCATATTCAACAAACCTGCTCCTTGGTTATCTGATGAGGCCAACATTGACCTAACATCAATCGGCAGTTGGTTCGGTGAAGAAATGTTCACCTATGTCAGACTTTTTGGCAGCACCACAAATCCACATGTTCTCCCCTTGTACATTCCTGATAAGCTGTTGGCCAAAGAAATAACTTACCAGATAACGAAAACACGAATGTCAAGGAATCTCAAAGAGTCCAAGAAACACATGTGGCCTCCATTTCCCTTCCGCTATGGTACCTACACACTGCATGATTTCAAACATGCAGAGAAAGAAACGGAGAAGATAAAAATTCCGAAGTTAGCAGTAATTCCTAATAGACAGTATGATCCAAGAGCAGTGGCTTACAACTTTACTAGTCAGGTGAAACTTGCCAAATTTGAACATGAGACAAATGAATACGATGACTTGTTCACTTTGGCTGAGTTATTTTCACGGGTAAAACATCTAGCAAAGATCAAATTAGGAGTAGGGGGGAGAGATAAATTTATGCAGTTGAGGGCACATAGGTTACAAACACTGCCTCTAGATTTATTGGCCACTACCCCTATGGTGTAGCAAGAAGGCCACAGTGAAGAACAAACTACTGAGAAGAGTCCTGAAAAGGAGAAGAGTCCCGAAAAGGAGCAAAGTCTCGAAAAGGAGCAGACAAATAAAAAGACCAGCGAGCTCCTTGATACTGATGTAAATATTGATTGCATCTTACTCAAGGAATGGGAGCACTTCAATCAAATGATCAAGAACCAGAATGACTCCCAAAACATCGTTACGCCAGAATCGACCACAACACAAGAGCATATTGTTACAACTACTATAATTGAAGGGGCAGTCGGCACAGTGAATACTCAGCAGGACATTGAAATAATTCCAGAAAATCCTTATGAAGAAATTGTATTTAAGGTACAGGAAATACCACCCCTGGATGTATTTTACAGTCCAAATCATAGGGTTGTGGTCAAAATACAAAGGAAAAGGAGGAAAATTGACTAGGGAACACTCTTAACTCCTCAAGTTGAACTAATGAATGTGGTATGGAAAGACTCAGAAGTCAAGCCTTCTCAGGATTTAACAAAGTTGTCTCAATATGCAGGTGCCTATACAGCCGCTACAATGGACAAGGCTTCTGAAGTTAGCCAACTAATCAAGGAAAAGGATCCAAGGATCACTCAAATTGAAGAGCAAACAACAGAAGAAAAGCAGAAGATTAGTCAGCTTGAGCAATAGTTAGCAGAAAAAAAAAAAAAAAAAAAAAGCTAGCTCTGGAGAAACAAAAGATCGATCAGCAGGCTCTCCAAAAACAACAAAAGTTGTCTTAAGAACTCAACAAGCTTCAAGCAGCAGTTCAGTAGGGAAAGAGGGCTAAAGAAGAACAAATTTCATAGTTGCAATTACATGTAGAAAGATTCAAGGGTTATCCAAAGGTTGATGAATTCAAGAACGAAGCCCCGGAAGTGACTAAAGCCTTATCTTGGCAATTAAATATCCTTTGCCATAAGATATCATTGGTTGACCCATTGTGCATTATCACACCATCACTCATTGAAAGGCATTTGACACCAGGCTAGAATTTGAAAACGCAGATGATAAGGTAATAAAATTTCTTTCTTGGCAAAGTTCAGCAAAAGGTATGGCTACTAATCTACCAAAAATCCAAGAATCGCACAAAGAGATCTTGTTTTCAGAGTGGGAATCACAGTTAATTAACGCCGAAAGAGCTACTTCCAGAGCGAGGGATACAATGAACAATGTGATCGAGTTGGTAAATGACAACCTATATCTAACTAACTTGATCTCTGAATGCTCTCCAGGAAAGCTCCCGTAAGTAAAAGCACTAGAAAATCAATGGACACAGGATATGGCTAGCGGAGAAGAACAAATTGACAAAGTACAAGACTTGACTTGGGATGCATTTTGGTTTTTCCTATTAAAGCCGCATAGTCAACAGATGGCCACCAGATGCCTTGTCGATGCTGTTAATCTCATGGTTCTCGAACTTTCAGATGCTACATACGTAACTCAACTACATTCTAGGTTACGTCATCCTACAGAAATTCATCAAATGAACTCAGTTTGTCAGCTGCAAGTGCAAGAGAAGAAGTAGATATAGTGAATTATTTAAAAGGCTATTGCATTGTTATTTTTATAAATCAAATCCTAGATTTTTATTTTAGCAGTTTCAACAACTCAAAGCGATTTTTATTAACAATTAGTTTTATTTTATTATTTAAACCCTTTCATGTCTTTGAAGAAAGGGTCCTCAACTTGTATAAGATTTGACTTGAAAAGTTGCACTTTTGTACTTCTGAATATTTTTTATCAGTAGTGGATCAAGGTTCTACCTTTTTGTGAAGAAACTCTCTCAAGACCTGCACTTTTGTATCTCCTGGAAGGTTTTCTCAAATAAGAAAGTGGAATCGGAATGTTATTTACATCAGAAAGACTCAAATGCATGCAGTATTTTTATCTCTGTTCTTTTTTCTTGTTTCCTTATGTGATGAAGCACTCCCTTTAAAAGTTGTTATTGTTGATATATGTATGCTATTCAAACAATTCTTTATCATGTCATTTATGAAGATTTAGAATTTTTATACTTTAAATATATATGTCAACGATATATATTGTTATGAATGCGATACGTTTTAATAATAATTACTTTGTTTAATTTATTAAACAACATAATCATTATCTATGAATGCATCTTTCTATCGATTAGTAATTCATCTATATGATTAATTATCTATTAGAAATAATCAGAAATCGCATTGTTAATACATTACCTGGGTTTAGATAAGTATATTTGTATATGTCAGAGTTATAGGATTAAAACACTTATCGTCCTTATTATACATTATAAACCAATCATCCATCAAACCATTCATTTGATGGGAAACTGGTTCCACAATATCGAGTCGGAGCCACCACACCAAACGAAAAAGGAGCTGTACTAAGGTCTGGACCGGGTTGTTATCCCCAATGTTGGTGCTAGGATTTTAGAGGCATCAACATTTTTGGCGCTATAAGGAGGGCCTGAACTATGAATGGCGAGCAAATCCAAATCCATAGGCCATTCTAAGAGTAAAAACCCCTCACCATCTCCTCCAACTTCTCCTTCGCATTCTTAATCTCCTATCTTTAAGCGAGAAGTTGAAAAGGAAAATACAACACCCACTGCTGAAAACTTAAACACACCTGACGATTCTTCTCTTGAACCCCCTGAAGCACAAACCTTAATTCATAAACTCCAAGGATTTTCAATATTCCAAGAACAGTATGAGTTATCCCAAGGCAGTGTGACTTTGCAATATATTCCATCCCAGCCTCTTACAAGATCCCAGAGTGAAAAACTTGGTATTCCACCAACCAAATTTCCTCTGCCGTAGAAAAAGAGCTAGGAAGACACCTTTAGAGTCTGAGAGTGAGACTCTTTCTTCATCATCATCCATTCCATCTAAACCATTACAAAGTCATCCATCCACTCCCCAACTCAAGATCATAGTCCATAAGGGTACAGGTACTCCAACATCCTCTACCCAATCACTTTCAACCACCTCTTCACCCTCCTTTGCTGTTAGTTCGACAATGGCACATAATCAACCTCAACCAAGGACATGGACAAACCCAGGAGTTGTAACTATGCCTGCACCCTTGAGTCAATTACCAGCTCATCTTGAAAAGTGGTTACCAAAATTTAATCGAGACATTGGCATATTAGCAGAAGAACATATAAACAATTTTATGTTGTCCATAAACTTGAATGGGGTAACAGAAGAAGATGTTGTTGTTAGGATTTTTCCATATACTATACAAGGGGAAGCTAGATCGTGGTATTTTTCATTACCACCAGGATCCATCAATAACTGGGATGCTTTTCAGGAACAATTTTTAACCAAGTTTGGAGATGATAGGTCTACAACGACCTTGATTAATGACCTCTCCAATCTAAAATCTGAATCAAAGGAACCCATCAAAGACTTCAACTCCCGATTCAATAAACTGATGAATAAAATTCCTGCAACATCCAAGCCTAGTGAAGAAGTCCGAAGCGAATTGTATATCTCTGCTTTACCTTCAAACATAGCCATTTTTGTTGATAGAGCTACCAAACACACATTAGAAGAAAATATGAAGGAAGCGATCGCTATTGAAAAACGTATCATTGCTTTGGAAAATAAAAACACTCTTGAAGAAGGAAAATAAAAAAGTTTACTTTCAAAGATGATTCAAAAAAGAAAGCAATTAAAGACCCATATGACATGGAAGGTTTACAAAAGGTTCTGAAAACTGTCTAATGAAATGGTGGAAATAAGAAAGCAGGTGGATGAAACTTCTACTAAAAAACCATTTAGAAACTTTAGAAGAAATCAGTCAACTGAACCAAAACCACCTAATGCTATATCTAATGCAGAATCAGATCAAGATGATGATGAAGATGAAGACACAATTTTATCATCAGAGGAAATGGAAGAAGAGGAAACAGTTGAATGCCATGTGATGTGGGACTTTATCTTGGCCAACTCTGACAATGAAAGTGAACAGGAAGCTCTCCCAGTAAATACCAGGAGTAAAAATGCAACAGAGCATGTTCAAACAAATCCAAAGGAGAAAAATTCAAGCCCTGTTCCTAAAGGTAAATCTCCCATGAAGAAAACTCTAGTGGTGCTTACCCATCCTCCAATCCACCCTCATCATCTAAAACGTTAGTATTCTTTGACTCTATGGATTACAACATTGTGGAGGACATGAAGAAGACTCGAGCAAATATTTCTTTACATGAACTTAGCAAGCTAAAAAACCAACAGAAATTGTTACTTAAGAGTTAAATGCAGTACCTTCTTCTCCTCTTCCAACCAATGTATTATCCAAAGCGGCCAAAGGATCAAGTAAACCACCATCGGATAAAGTAGATGCTACTGATGCTATTTTGATCGGAGATAGGTCTAATTCTCATACTCCTCCTTTTCTCTTGACTTATGAGATCTATAACAGAAATTTGCATAACTGCCTAATAGATTTAGGGGCTTCATCAAATATAATGCCAGCTTCAGTTTGCTCTAAATTAAACATTGAGCCCCAGAAATCTGCAGTTCATATTGTTCAATTAGATCGGACTAAAGTGCAAGTTTTAGGAGAGATTAATTCAGTTACCATTAGGCTATCAACTGATCCCAGAGTAGTTCAAAGAATTGATATATTGATTGCTGACATCCTTGAGTTTTATGGTTTAAGTCTAAGAAGGGATTGGTCTAAGAAACTCCATGGTTACATTTCCACTGATTGGTCTCACATTTGGCTTCCTTATAAAGGGAAACCAAATCAAATCAAAATAGACCGGGAAAAACACATGACTCATACACTGACGGAGTTTGAACAAGAAAACCAACCTGTAGCTTTCAATAACAACATTCATGGAAATTACTCAGCTGAGTCATTCTTTGGAAATTTTAATGCTCAACAATCGTCTTTTCCTGTTAATTTGATCACATCACAAATTGAAAACTTCTCTCATACTGATACCTCAAGATGTGTTAGCATTGCTGATGAACTTGTAAGTAAATCTATAGATAAGCCTTTATTTTGGTCTTTATATTTTGATGGATCAAAATCCAATGACGGTGTAGGAGCAGGGTGTATTTTAGTTAGTCCAGAAGGGAAAAAAACTATGCTATCATGCAGGCTAGAATTTGAGTGTACCAATAACGCTGCAGAATATGAGGCATTGATTCAAGGGCTCTATAAAGCAATAGACCTGAATATTCAATATCTGAAATTATTTGGTGATTCCGAAATTGTCATCAAACAAGTAAGGAATACTATTCATTGTCTCTCAGGTCATCTTAAACATTATCAATCCCTTGTTCAAGATCTCATAACTCATTTTCTAGCATTTAATATTTCTCCTATTCCTAAAACTCATAATGCAACAGCTAATTTATTGGCTAATGTTGCTTCTAAGCTCCTCCCATCCGAGGATTATAGTCCATATAGGTTTTCAATTGAATTAATTTTGCGGCCATCTGTCTCAGACAATGTCACCAATTGGCGGGTATTTAATCATGACGAAAACATTTTAAATTTTTTGACTTCTAAAAAATCTTATGATGATTAGGTTATTGATGAAAGCAATCATGATCTTTAGCTAAAACAAAGACCAAATGATATTTCTATTCCTAAATCTGTGGTCAAGCTAGAAGATCTCTATGACATCAAAGATAGATTCAAAAAGGTCACTAATGCAAAACTTCAAAGTTCTACTTTAAAGTTTGAATTAGTAAACCTTGGCACTGAGGCCAAACCACAAAATGTCAATCTAGGACTTGAACTCACATTAGAAGAAATATTTGCTTTCATCAGATTATTAAACAAATACAAAAATGTTTTCACTTGGAATTACGAAGATTTGAGAACTTATGATACTTCTATCATTCAACACACAATTCCAATGATTTCTGATGAGAAACTTGTACAACAAAAGTTAAGGAAAATTCACCCAAATCTGGAAAGTCAAATCAAAGCAGAGTTGAATAAACTTCTGAAAGCTAAAATAATTTTCCCAGTCAGACATTCTAAATGGGTTTCAAACTTGGTACCTGTAAGGAAAAACAATGGTGATATTAGGATTTGCATTGATTTTAGAAATTTCAATAAGGCATGTCAAAAAGGTAATTTCCCATTACCAACAATGGAACAGATACTTCAATCAGTAGCTGGTTCAAAGTTAATGTCCTTTTTTGATGGTTTTTCAGGATACAATCAAATATTGGTGCATCTAGATGGTAGACTAAAAACTACATTCAGGACTAAATGGGGAACATGTGCTTATCAGAAAATGCCTTTTGGTTTAATAAATGCTCGAGCTACTTTCCAACGAGCCATGGATATAGCCTTCAAAGGTTTGATCAATAGGTCAATTGTTGTCTACTTAGACAACATTACTGTTTTTTCCAAGAAAAGGGCCAATCATCTCCCTGATGTAAAACAGATCTTTGAATGATGTAAAAGGTATGGGATTTATCTAAATCCCAAGAAATCATTCTTTGCTCTAAATGAAGGCAAACTCTTAGGGTTTATTGTATCCAAAGATGGCATATATATTGATCCTGATAGGATAAAAGAGATTTCTGATATTCCTTTGCCACATAACAGGAAATCAATGCAATAATTTTGGGGACGGATAAATTTTGTAAAAAGATTTGTTCCTGATTTTTCTCATTTAGTCTTACCTTTACAAATTATGATTAAGAAAAATTCAGTTTTCAAATGGGGCATAACGAAAAAGAAGCCTTTGACTCAATCAAACAGGCAATTATTAATGCTCCTGCATTGAATACTCCCAAATTTTATAATCATTTTATTTTGTATACTTTGGCCATTGAAACATCTTATGCTATTGTTTTAACACAAATCAATGATCAACAAGTAGAAGCACCTATATCTTTCTTTAGTTCCAATTTGCAGGGTGCTGAACTCAACTATTCGGAAGTAGAAAAACAAGCTTTTGCTGTGTTTAAATCTATCAAACACTTTAGACCATTTCTCCTAAAAACACACACAAAAGTAATAGTCCCATTCTCCGCAGTGAGACAATTGCTAGTGCAAAGGGAAGCAGTAGAAAAGAGAGCTAATTGGGTAACAATTTTACAGGAGTATGATATTGATATTAAACCAGTGAAAATATTGAGAGGGCAAAGTTTTTGCAGGTTATTAGTAGGAGCTTCTAATATTCCAGAACATGAAGATTCAGATAAGACTCTTAAGGTGAACGAGATAAGTATCATAAATTATGAATCTCAGTATGTTGATATGATCTTTTACTTAAAAAATGGATATGCTCCCCCTAATTTCAGCTACAAAAACAAACGTGCCTTAATATTAAAAGCAAAACACTTTGAAATCATTGATGATGTGTTATTCAAAAGAAATTATGATTCAATTTTATTAAAATGCCTAGAAAAAACTGAAGCACAAAAGGTTTTACAAGAATTGCATGATAGTCCAGCAGGTGGACATTTTGGAGGAGATACTACAGCTCACAAAATCATACATGCTAGATATTATTGGCCCACTTTGTTTAAAGATGCCCATGATTATGTCAGGAAATGCAAGATATGCCAAACTGCTAGTGGGAGACAAAGGAAACCAGCCTTTCCTTTACAACCAGTAAATATTGAGCAACCATTTGAACAGTGGGGGCTTGATATCATAGGAGAGATTGTTCCACATTCTTCCAAGCAACACAGATACATCCTTACAGCCACAGATTACTTCACAAAGTGGGTAGAAGCAATTCCATTGAAGGTAGCAAACTTTGATGAAGTCATTGAATTCATTGATCAATTCATCATTACCAGGTTTGGTGCACCTAATGCCCTTATTTTTTATAATGCATCTTATTTTTCTGGGAGTAGTATAGTTGAATTTGCTCTTAAGAGAGGTTTTAAATTAAAATATTTTGCAAATTACTATCCTCAAGGTAATGGTTTGGAAAAATCAACTAATAAGAATCTCATTAAGATTATTAAAAGAACTGTTGATCAAAATCAAAAGAATTGGCATAAATCTTTAGTATTTGCATTATGGACAGTTTGCATAACTCAGAAGGCTTCAATAGGTACTTCTCCTTTTAACCTAGTGTATGGGAAAGAAGCTATAATACCTTCAAACTTAGCACTCCCATCTCTAGCCCTAGTACAATTTATTAAAGAAAATCCTTCTTCCTCTATTCAATTAAGATTTGATCAAATCCTCAAATTGGAGGAGGAAAGAGAGAAGGCCAAAATCACTCATGCTAAACATCAACAAGTTATTAAATCATCTTTTGATGCAGGTTCTATCAGTTCAAAAACATTGCAAATTGGTGATCTCGTGTTAAAATGGGACAAAGCACATGAAGACAAAGGTAAACATACCAAATTTCAAAAGATATGGCTTGGACCATTTCAAATCATTGAAAAGATAGGCTCATCAACGTTCATACTGCAAGATTTATTAGGAAAGAGAGATTCTCTTCTAGTGAATGGGCTTATCTTAAAGAAATTCTTTTCTTAAGGAGGTAACCCCTTCTTACTTGTAAATATTCTTTATGCAAGTTTGTTTATTTTTATTTTTAGAAAATAATGTTGTAAATGGTCTTCCATTAGCCTTTTACTATTGAAAATCTCTTTGAGTGAATATTGTGAATACTTGCTTTCAAATGCAAGAAACTTTAAGGAAATGATTACAGTTTTGGAAAGTTGAATAAAACATTAAACTCTGAAGACCTCTTTAAAGTTTGCAAAATCTTCCAAAACCTTGAAAATACTGTTAATCATTTTAAGTTTTATTAAAGTTAAGAGAGGTTATTCATAAAAAGTAAATACTTTTCCAAGCTTAGCATCCATAACTCTAAAATTGTCATCCATATAAACTCTTAAGGAGAAAGTCAATTCACCCCATCCACTAAGTTTATGATTTTTCAGAGTGTAATTCTAAAATATGTTTGATATAAAAGATAAGAGGTCTCATCATGAGCCTGCTTACGACAATCATAGGGAATATCATAGGGAACTAATTAAACTGACATTACCAATACTGTATATCAAAATAGGGTAATGGATTATAATCATAGGACAAGGGGTCTCATCATGAGCCAGCTTGTTCAGTTCAATTACAACCAATGAATGACATTGTTATAAGCTGGCTACCAAACCAGGAAAATGGCTTTTTATCTTAAAAAAAAATAATAAAAGAATATAAAATCAAAAAATATATGTAAACATATCTTTTTGAATTTATCTTTCAAAAGTTATGCTCTTAGATGGATGGCACAATGAATGATTTATGGTTAAAATGTAACCCTACCAAGACTATAGATGTTTGCTGGCAGCAGAGGCACCTGTGACAAAAGAGTAAATTTAAAAGCTAAGTTGGAAGAGCCCTCTACTTTAATTTTATCAACCAATCAAAACTTGAAAAAAACCTGAAATGTTTTTATTTTTAAGAGATTGTAAAATAAATTGCAAAATATTGTCATTTCATTTAGAGTTAATTTTTATTTAGCTATTCTTAGATGGTTTTTTTTATCCTCAATTGTTTCCAAACTCAGAAATTTTTAGATATTGCATTATTTTTTCAGAGATAACTGTTTCTCCTAGTGAATCGCCAATTGTTGTGCTATACAACAACCCTCCCCATTTTAAAAATTTTCATAAAAAACTTTAATAAGAAATGGGTACCCTTTAGAATATAAATAAAATCAATAAAACGTTTGAAAATAAATTTTATAATAGGTCATATAAAATTTTCTTTTAGAATAGGTTAAATCGCAATCGCAATTGGCAATCTATCAAACCCATGAAAGTCCTCTTGATAAGGTCCGATTCGATTTCAATTACAATAAAACCTTATCATAAAGATTTATCGAACGAAAACAATTATAAAAAGAACGTATCGCATTGCGCACATCCTTTTTTTTCAAAAATGGACTTAAAAGTGTTCCATTGAAATCCACCGATGTGATAACTTTATCGGGAAATTGCATATCGCTTCTCATCAATAAATCACTTCAAGTTTTCCATTGAAAACATCCAATGCAATACGCCGATCGCAATCGTGCATCGCTAAAATCATAAGACACATCCCAAAAAGTTCCTTTGAAATCTTCCGATGCGATTTTATTATCTGGAAGCGCACTTTTGATAAAAGGCGAAACACGAAATATCACAAACATGTGCGGCTTAAAGTTATAAATCAATTATAAAGAAAAATAAAAAAATATTTATTAAGTTTAAAGCATGCCACCTCCCCATGCCAGCTCACCACTGATCGTAAGCGCAACCATGCAATGGAATCATTTAAGCACGACACTTGTAATTCCCAATATGCGATATGCGATTATCACTAATCGTTGATCGGGAAGTCACAATACCATTCTAAAAAGGACCGCTATAAATTGGCGATGCGACATATCATCATGGCATTAAAGTTTCATGTTGGAAGTTACGAGGAAATCATTAAGAAGCAGTTATGGTTGAATATTTCAAGGATTTCATCCATGGTGGCTTAATATATCATTGATCTATAGCATCTATTACGCCTAATTGTTGTTAGTCTTGTGCGCTGTGTATTAACTTTGAACTAAGTTTTTCCACTGTTACGTCCTTTTGTTTCATTTTGCAGAGCGAATCCAAAATCATCAGTCCAACAAAAATGTCTAAGAGAGCTCGGAAAGCAAAGGTCCCTGTTGTAGCAAAAGATGAACCAGCAAAGTTGGTACTGCTAGCTGATACTACCTGTGCAGGCCTTGGCAAGACTTCATGGGAGGGTATATATAATTTACTTGAAGCCGAGGATCCAAGTGAAGTTGAAGAAGAAGGAGCAACGGCTGGTTCAACTGATAAATAAGAAAATACTCTTGATTTAGCCATCTCCTTCCTTCATAGAATAGCAACCCGAGCGAAAGTGTTACCATACTATGACATGGTGAGATAGGTTATAGAAAGTATCAGCATAACCGACAGGGCCTTCTATACCGCTGATGGAAGGATGTTCGGGATGTTCAGGGCATAAGATATCAAGAAGATGTATCAATTGCCGTACCCCCAGAAACATTACAATAAAGCATTTTTAGAAGCTTTCACCAAGGAGTACGATATAGAATCGGACCCTATAAGGCAATGAAGACATTTCCCGAACAAGCATAAGCATGAATCTTCTGGTATGTACTCTGTAGACTCCTTAGCATCTACTTATTGCTATGCTGATGTTATGTTATGTAGACTCTTTGGAGTCTCTGATTCAGCTAGGTTTACTATTGGAATGGTGCCTTTAATGGAAGCATTAATCCACTCTTATATCATGGATTGGGCAACCATTTTATCAGATAAAATGGCCAACCAAATCCTTGATTATAGAATAAATAGCTTTGTAACTACTCGTACAATACCCCCATTCTATATGAGTGCCTACATCATGGATACTATCTGTTTCAATTCTGACTACCCCATCCTAGGTTGGAAATGAACTCCTCAAGACCCAAATCCTATTCACATTTATCATAAGTATTTGTGGAAGGCCCATTATAAAGATCATATATATAGAATTTGTCATGGTTTTATTTTACCTGTCCATCAGGCCATATTCAACAAACCTGCTCCTCGGTTATCCGATGAGGCCAACATTGACCTAACATCAATTGGTAGTTGGTTCGGTGAAGAAATGTTCACCTATGTTAGACTTTTTGGCAGCACCACAAATCCACATGTTCTCCCCCTGTACATTCCTGATAAGCTGTTGGCTAGAGAAATAACTTACCAAATAACAGAAACAGGAATGTCAAGGAATCTCAAAGAGTCCAAGAAACAAATGTGGCCTCCATTTCTCCTCCACTATGGTACCTACACACTGCATGATTTCAAACATGTAGAGAAAGAAACGGAGAAGATAAAAATTCTGAAGCTAGCAGTCATTCCTAAGAGACAATATGATCCAAGAGCAGTGGCTTACAACTTCACCAGTCAGGTGAAACTTGCCAAATTTGAACATGAGACAGATGAATATGATGACTTGTTCACTTCGGCTGAGTTATTTTCACGGGTAAAACATATAGGAAAGATCAAATTAGGAGTAGGGGGGAGAGATAAATTTATGTAGTTCAGGGCACAGAGGTTACAAACACTACCTCTAAATTTATTTTCCACTACCCCTATGGTGCAGCAAGAAGGCCACAATGAAGAACAAACTACTGAGAAGAGTCTTGAAAATGAGAAGACTCCTAAAAAGGAGAAGAGTCCAAAAAAGGAGCAAAGTCCCAAAAAGGAGCAGACAAATGAAAAGACCAGCGAGCTCCTTGATACCAATGCAAATATTGATTCCAACTTACTCAAGGAATGGGAGCAGTTCGATCAAATGATCAAGAACTAGAATGACTCCCAAAACATGGTTACACTAGAATCAACTGCAACACAGGAGCCTATTGTTATGACTACTACAATTGAAGGGGCAGTCGACACAGTGAATACTCAGCAGGATATTGAAATAATTCCAGAAAATCCTTCTGAAGAAATTGTATTGAAGGTAGACGAAATACCACCCTTGGATGTATTTTACAGTCTAAAGCATAAGGTTGTGGTCAAAAGACAAAGGAAAATGAGGAAAATTGACTAGGGAACACTCTCAACTCCTCAAGTTGAACTAATGAGTGTGGTATGGAAAGACTCAGAAGTCAATCCTTCTGAGGATTTAACAAAGTTGTCGCAGTATGTGTTGACACCTAATCCTTGCGATTGGGTAAATATATGTAAATAAATAAATGAGAAATGTGAACAGTCAACGAGAGATGAATTGAATAGTCTCTCCCTCATGTATATAACAGACCTACCTGATTGAATGAACATACGAATCAGTTTTTGCTTAATGAAGTTACTGCCTGGCCTGACATGGTATCAGAGCCAACTCCTTTTTTTTAGCTCTTGTGCCTTGTAACTCCCTTGTCTGCACCTCTGCTCTCCATATAATTCAGTGACTGAGTGCTGTAAGCCTGTCTAATACTGCCTGCGTTCTGCCATATTCTATTTATAAGACCTGCTCCATATTCATCTGAATACGTTTAGAATCCATATGTTTCATAATTTTTGAACGCTGTCTATCAGTCACATAAATTTTCCATAATTTTTAAGTGTCTGCCATTACCTGCGCTCTGCTCCATACGTTTGCCGTAATTATGACTATTGGTTTTCTGTAACTATGAATGGTCCATGAAAAGCGTATGTGTTGGCTCCGTTGATTGCTGGAGGAAAAAATCGCTGTCACATTGAATGCTGGAGGAAAAGAATGTTGTCATATTGAGCGTGGTCCTGTTTGGAGTCTGATGGAGAAGCGGGGTATCGTGGAGATTTGAACACTACTCCATGGTATTTTGGAAAACGCTGCTCCAATCCATGCATGAAAAGAATGCTGTCACATTGAAGAACGCGGAAACATGTTTTCCGAGAAGTGCAGAGTTGCATGGGACGAAGTAGAGGAAGTGAGCCAAGCCAAAGTCCAATTTTTCCTACGCTCCGAGAAACAGGACCCTTTAGAAAGTTACTGTAAGGAGAATCCACAGACCGATGAGTGTCGTATATACAAGGACTGATGAGTGTTTGAAGTGGATCTGTTCTTTGGTATAGGAATTGGTATCAAAAGGAGAAGCCGCTTCCCTTGAATGGTCGATTAGCTCAACCAATTCTTACGGGATACATGCCTTGCTTTGGCCATATTTCCTTAACTTTCACCACAGTTCTTTTTTATTGTATCAATGCAGAAGGTTAAAGGAGTAATAGTTTATTTTTGTGTGGTAGATGTTAAGACTGTGAAGGTGTTTGACTAGCCTTTGTATCACTAAAGGAAAAAAAAGGGGCGTTGAGCAGAAACAATTTTGCTCAAGATTTTCTTTATTTTATTAGTCATTCTGGATTTAAAGAATACAATATATTGATAATGGTGCCATGAGCAGTTCCTTCTTGTCAAGGGCATGGATGCTTGATATATTGTATGAAATAAGGTTGAAAATACAAATGGTGATATTCTATATGGATAAAATATAGTTTTTCTCTTTGCTAGCAGAAGTATTTTTTTTACAGTACACAATTTTTTTTTGCTAGCAGAAGTATTTTTCTATTAGCGGAAATAATTTTTTACAGAATGCATTCAATCATATCCATGGTGGGAATAGTTCTCACTGGCAAGGAGAACTATCCTGAATGGTCTCGGATG
>APFE031101813.1:0-54299 GCA_000404065.3 Pinus taeda
AACAATAGAACACCACCATGTTTCCTGATGAATTGGATGCCCCATCGATGGCCAAGTGTGCAAGCCAAAATTCCATGTATGCAATTCATTCAACACCTTATGATCGACAATAAAGTGACTTTATAACAAAAACTTTACACTTGAGTCAAAACATTTCACCTTTTTAAAGGTACACCTGTCTTGATCTGAATGGTTGTGATAGTTTCATTTGGTCTCTTACACATCCTTCAGGTGTTTCCTTTAGAAAATTTCCGATCATCTTACCAAATTGTTTGTCTGTGTTTAAAATCAACACCTACAGCAGTTTCGTAGCGCGCTACGAAACTGCTGTGTAAATTAAAAAACACAGTCTTCCTTTCATTCAAACCAAACTCGAATGTTTGCATGAGCAGATACGTTTTCAGTGGATCTCCTAATGCAATTAACAACATGAGCCTGAGATCTTTGTCTTGGTGCCTTAGAGCTCTGGCTTTCCAACGATCATGGATAGAATCGTGCATCCTGCATTATCTCAGAAGGTTACTGTTCCACCATAGATAACTAGTCCTCCACTTTCTGAAATTCCTGAACTGTACTTGAAACATTTGGCAGAGGCAACTGAAGTGGTTGCTGACAAATATCATAAATAATCTCATGGTTTGCCAACCATCTAAGTACACGGTACCAGTTTTAAAATATATTCCTTGGGCCTTGCTGATAGAGAACAGGGAACTGCCAACATACTTCAGATGAAACCTCTTACTCAAAAACTCCCAAAGATATGACTGGCAGTGATGTCAAAATAATATTGAAAAGCAGCATATACCAATCATCATATATGGGCTGTCTAGAAGAACTTGTATATGCTTCAAAATTGAAGAGTGTAAGCCCAAAAGATATATTTTTGTAAAGAAATAGCAAATCATCTGTGCAATCCTCTTATAGCACCAATGTCCATGAACCACAAGCAAGCGCTCCAAAAATCAAAATTGTGCAGTAGAGAAATCCCTTGAAGATATTCCCTTTTTAACATTTCCACTTGCAGTTCAAAACTAGTGACTGAGATTGGATTATTTTAGCTTCAGCTGCTACGAAACTGCTGTTCTTCCTGAAAAATAGGTCTTGGGACAGAGCTCATAACTTCTCGCAGAAAACATATTTGAAAAAACTGAAGGAGGATTTTTGTAAATCAATCCATGCTGAACAAAAACCTCCTTTGGTTTTTTGAAACACTACTCCAGCTGCCCAGAATCGATCCTTGAAGAAGATGTGTAAAACAGGAAATTAAAAACTGTACCTACAGCAGTTTCGTAGTGCAACTTTTAGTCACTCGTTTCTCTCAGCTCATAATCAATTTCAAGAAAATGAAAGAGGTTTTTCTATTTCAGTATGTTAGGGATAAAAACCTCTTTCAATTTTCTAAAATATTCTTTCAGCTGCGCTAAATACCTCCTGGAAGTTGACTACTTAAAACAAAGAAATATGTCTGTAACAAACATCACCTACAGCAGTTTCGTAGCGCGCTACGAAACTGCTGTGTAATTTCAAAGACACAGCTTACATGCCAAATTCGACTGTCTTGAGCTTTTTTATCTTGAAATGTCTTTCTCATCTGCCTTGATGTTCCCAATGGCTCTGAATGCAATTTCATCTAGCCACTCAATGCGTGGAATCTGCCCACATTCATACTTGTTGACTAGCTTCTCCAAGCGCTCAATTTCTCCTCGCCATTCCTTTGTACCACAGAGTCTCTTTGTTTGTGGCTAAATCAATGAAGCTTTGTATTAGAAGGGAGGCCACAAACATGACAGACAATTTTGTAAAAGCCAAAATAGCAGTGAGGCTAGATAGTTTCCAGAAGGACCATAATATAGCGAATACAAGAGAGCATTGCCTTGACTGCAACTTCGATTGGAGCAGAGCAGAACTGTTTTCAGCTCTATCCTAAGGTCTAAGCATAGGTATATCCTGAAAATTAATGGCACACCTCTGCCCAGTGGCCAATAGATAATTCAACCAGGAAAAAGTCAACCTGTTTATAAATCCTGAACTAGCATAACTTGTGAGGGTTCCAGAGTTCTGTTTTTGGGGGAAAAGTATTTTATCAGTTAACAAATTTTCAGGATTTTAGAATTTTCTACCACTTCTCCCAGAGTTGTGCGCAACTGTCTCACCAAGGTGTGCTTGTTTTAAAATGATTACAGGCGCTACGAAATCACCAGAAACATGCTGTGCTGCGAAACTGCTGAAAATGATTTAAGTGCCTTTGGCAAACAATTGAGCTGATGTGAACAATTTAGCACTTTTTCTTAAGTGATAACAAATTCCATAATATATTTTTTGATTTTTGATTTAATATTGACCCTCCTATAGTAGGGAGAAAGTCCCTAAATTATCTCCTCTTCCAAATCTTCATAATCTGACCAATATTCTAATAATATTCCACAAAATTTAAATAATATTAGGCACAAATATCCAATTATTCATAAACCTTCCTAATGAATATATTAAAGTTAAAAATACATTATCTAATGAAAAAAGAGAGGTTTAATGTGCTGAAGGATAGTTATGGGCCTTAATTTATGTTTAATTTAGAGGCATGGGCCTTAATTTATGTCTATTTTAGAGGTCCATCACCCTATATGCCATTTAATATGCAATTGCCTTTCTTGGCCATGTTGGATTTGCACGATGTTTCCAGGCTCATGAATGATCCCACTCTTCATTCACCATACTTGCCTCTAGCTCCATTGAATATTCCAAGCAATTGCCCCAAATTTGAGGGAAACGTGAAGGAGGATCCACAAACCCACGTGGTGACATATCACCTCTGGTGCTCCTCTAATTCATACATCGATGGTTCCATCTATCTCCAACTTTTTTAAATAACTCTCACAGGGGTTGCAGCAAAATAGTGCATAAAATTGCCTCGATGTACCTACAATGACTTCAACTCTCTTGCTATGGATTTCCACACTCATTTCCAACTACCAATTCACTATGAAATTGACACCTATCTACTTACATCACTTAAGTAAAAAATCCACTAATGGAGATCAAGTTTTAAATTGCCCGATCAAGTTTGAAATTGTTGATCTGTTGCTGACAGAATGGTTGAAAAAATCATTCATCGGCCCAATTTTCTAGGGACATAACTATGGGTGGGGGTGTTACTGAAGAGAAAGCCATTGCTTGTGCCTAGTATTTAGACCTAGTCTACTCGTAATCTGGCACATTATATGAGATGTTACAATATGCTCCATGACCATAATCATATCTCACATCATCAAAGTCTCCAGATACACCACATATTGATGGAGTGATTGGTTTCATGTCTCAAACTCTCGCGAAATATTCTTCAAAGTAGAAATTAGTCTCGAACACTAGTTCAAATGATCCCTCTAGACATTCATCTGGTCCTGGTAAGACCTCTAAGGTTCATGTTGTCTTGTCTACCATAGCATACAAAACCTCTAAGGTAAAAAGAAGGGTAAAGGCAAGGCCAAAGTCGATGCCACAAAAAAGGGCCCTCCTAAACCTTCTGTTGGTGATGCTTCTCCAAGAAAGCCGAAGTATCCTTGCCTCATCTATTAGGAGGATCATTACACTAAATATTTCCCATGATGATTTGAAGTTAGTCGCTTGTTAAAAGGGACCTTGACTATTTTAAAAGAACCCTTTCCATCATAATAGACCCAAATAGTAGACCAACCTCAGTCTTTTGCTTCCGCATGTTCCCAAGTGTTTATGATGAATACGCTTATAAATGTGGCTACCAGATCTAAAGATTATCAAACACCTACTCCAAAGACAGGGAAAGAGAATGAAAGTACCCCTCCCTCCACTATCATGTCTACCTCTGGTCCTCTCCATATAGAGCAACCTAGTCGTGATTCTACTATCTGACCACCCTTTCAAGGTGTGTTGCGAATGTTCTCGTATAACCCAAATGCTCGAGCCACTCTGCATTACAATATTATTGAGGATTTAGCTCAAACACCCTCAGCCATGTATGCCCTCCAGGTCTTTCAAAGCTTTCCCTCTCAGCGGAAAGAATTACTGTTGGCCATTGGAGGTGTTGATCCATCTAATTCCAACCTTATTTTCTTTGATATGGGAAACCATGTTCTGTGCTTACCCCATCATATTTCCTTTCTCATTCAGGTGATCATTAATGAAAAGATGATTCCCAAGACCATCATTGATGCAGGTGCTTCCACCTGCATCATGTCTGTGTCTTGTTGGAAAGAAATTGGTTCTCCTACCCTAAACCATTCACCTAACACATTGGAAGCCTTTGATGGATGTGATTCTCTACCATTCAGTGTCCTTCCTAATCTTGCCATTACCTTGGAAGGTATGATAGTTAATGTCGAAGTAGAAATTGTTGATGCAAATATGGACTATAATCTTCTACTCGGGCAGAGTTGGACCCATGCTATGCATTGTGTAACCTCCTCTATTTTCTACGTGATCTATTGTCTCCATCAAGGGAAAATTGTCACGGTTGGCCAATTATCTTTCTTTACCTCTTCCTCCTCGGATGACAATGTTCCTTACATGAAGCATACTGGTGCTCCATATGAGAGTGTGGGGGCTAGACTTTTCAAAGATCTCGCCTTAATGGGTATCTTTCCTCTTCCACCTCCAAATGTTGCCTCAGTCAACATGATCTTAGTTAAGTCTGATCCTTGGGTCATTCCCCCTCCTAATTGCATTGATTCATGGGGTGACGTCACACTGCTAAGCCTTGTGGAGATTGTTTTGGCTTCAGCTTCAGTATCTACTGATCGCATTGCTTTGAGTACCTCTCTTGATGCATATTCTCAATTCCCTTGGCTTGGTTCTTCGGATTCTTCCAATCCCTTAACCGAAACGTTTCCTACAGATGAAAGTATCATGGAAATTATGTCTCTTGAGGAAGCAACTTGGAATGATACTCATCATCGTTCCTTGTTATTACCTAGCCCAAGAGTCATGTCTACCTATCTTGAGAAGTTCTCTTCTCGTTTCCTGACTGAACCACTTCAGATGCCTATCATGACCCATGAAGTCTAGTCAAAACAGAACATGTGTAATATTACGCAATTGATGTCTATTGACATTTCAGTTTACTCTAACATTGTCAATATCTTTCAATGGGGGGTACCATTTCCTCGTCATGAGTTCAAGTTTTTCTCACCTCCTTTCATGAGACTTTCCCACCGAGTCTCTGCCATTTTCCCATTATCGCAATGGGGTTTCAATCTTATGACTTGTAACCCTCACTCGCCCAGGGGGCATGAGGGCACAACCTTTTATGAATTTTATTCTATTACTTGGATGAGCCGATGCTTACATGTCATGTCAATGGTAAAACTCTAGTTTTCTTCTCTATTGATTGATTAACCAAGTCTGGGAATGGACTCCATCAAAAATTATTATGTGTGATTCATCTCGCATGGTTACTTATGTACATAGGTGTGTTATTCATTTATGTGAAGTTTGGTTTGGTATGTTTTTTTGAAGTAGTGTTCCTGCTTATTATGTCTTCACCTAATTTGCAGATGTTTGTGACTCCTTATGTTAGTTTTGCTAATGGTGCTTGCCATAGTACATGGAATTTATCATCCACAACCTAGGATATCTATGACCCTCATCGTGAGCTGATTGAACTTCAAGTTATTTTTTTGGGTCCAACAACTAATAACGTTGCTGAATATAGAATAGTTCTCAAACTCTTGTCAAAAGCTATTACTCTTGACATTCAAGAAATGGTTGTAAACCTTGGTTCACAACTTGTTGTTCTTAACCTCAATGGGAAATATTCTGTCAGAAACCTTCCATTATTGAGAATGTATTTGCGTATTTGTCTTTTGGAAAGAAATTTTGATTATATCACATATCATCACATTCCTAGGCATATGAATACATTAATAGATGCATTGTCTAGTTATGTTTTGCACAGACATTTATGCAATATGTGAAAAACATTGTATCATAATAAACAGGAAATATAGCATATATATGTCGATAATGTTTGAGTATAATAAATCAAAATCCACAAAATAATATATGTGTTCCAAGTAAATCTATGGCTCGCATGCATTAAAACTGTAAATTCTAACTACAGACTACTCTGCATTATGATCGTGAAAGCATGTTACTACTCACACTACATGAGTCAGTAATTGATAGATCTGATCCAACACTCCCACTGTACGTCGTTGATAATGACAAGGAATGTCCTCCATCTGTGCTTACTTTAAAATCCCTCTTGTCAATATCCTCATTGTTTTCAACTCCTTCTTGGTAAGGAGCGACCTCAAATTATCGAGCCATGCATCTAGCTATTGGCGACATCCCTACTGGTCTCTCTAGTCCGACATCTGGAGTTACAAAGTCAAGGTGTCAAGAATACATATATTCAAAAGCAATAAAAAACCAAAAAAGATTTTTTTTTCTCAGCTCCATCATCAGACTCCTCTCCCTTTGGGAGTGGCATGTTGGGATCACTGTGAAAGTCAGTCCCATTATATAGCTAATCCTCCATGATGATCAGTTCTTGTCTAAGCCATACAAAGAAGGTGAGCTTGTAAGACATTTGTTGGCCTCCTCTAGATCTGGGCATCAGCTCACTCCATCGAACCGTCCTTGGATCTCGTGGTACCGAGGGGTTCACCTATGCTAGCTGGTAGTTGCCTCAAATTCCTTCTTTGCATTTGGATAATTTCGCTTCATGTTTACTTTCATTGCTTCCGCCCAGTTGAGGACAGTGGGT
This sequence comes from Pinus taeda, assembly GCA_000404065.3. NCBI lineage: Eukaryota > Viridiplantae > Streptophyta > Pinopsida > Pinales > Pinaceae > Pinus > Pinus taeda. The sequence continues at coordinate 6,740 of APFE031101813.1, forward strand.
GCCATACCATCCATGACATATTGGAAGTGAGATCTGTTGGACTCATGTAGTGCTTGAGCCCTAGCTACTCGATTGATGGTCAAGAGCATCACCTTCAATACAATATCATTTATTGTCTTAATATTGATCTTGCCACTTGTTTATGCTTGCCCCAATAGGCCTCCCTCCATACAGTTGGGCCGATTCCCCTATGTAGGACAATCCATTAATAAAGTAAATATTTGAAGTCTCCAATTCCAGCTCTTGGTCATGAATCATGAATACCTCCCATCTGATGTCCCATAGTTTGATCAGGTATTGTAGTAGCTCAAGTTGAGTTCGTAAGCCTGGTGTCAAAAATAACTTGAGGAGCCCACAAGTCCTTAACGTGTGAAGAAAATTTGGATCCTCCAAGGCCATTTGATATATTCTTGCATGTTCACCTTCTTTCCACTCAATCACCATTTTCTTACCTTGCTTTGCCTGCAAACACCCCACATTTAAGTCATCATCAGTCCTTAAAAGGGAAATTTTCATTTTAAAGCATTGAATTTGGTCAAAAATCACAAATTTTTGGCTCTCTGCACTGGCACGACTATTTTTAAAATAGTACCATCGACGGCATGAGACCTTGTGTTAAAAACCAACGATCGACGTGGTCCTTTGCCCAAATTCCGTGCCGACCGTGTGATTTTTTTTCAAAGAGCCCCTTAAATCCCCTGTAAGATAGCTAAATGATAAAAAATAGGTATCAATGTGAAGAATAGGGCCACAACTCTTACCTACAACAAATGAAAGATGATCAGCTTCCTATTTTGACAGTGATTAGCTCTTGAATATATAGGGAAAGCGTGGGTAAAAAATTCTCAAATGAGGTAAATGAGGTAAATGGTAAATAAATGTTTTACTTTTTTCCCTTCTATAAACTTTTGATAGTATTTTAGGGTTCTAAAAGTATTTTTTAGCCATTTTTCCTAGAAATGGATGATGTGTTTTCTTCTTGTGCAGTGATAGGTGATTGTTTTCCAGTCATGATGCAAAATTGGAGTCATATTTAAGCTCTTTTCCCAACTCATAAAAAATGGAAATGAAAATATTGCAGAGTAATTTTCCCTTTTTGACTTGTTACAATAAATAAAAATGGGGAGTCTCCTTTAAGCTATTTTCAAACTCTCAAAACATGAAAATATTGTTGAGCTCTTATTGTTTTAACCTCGTAAATAGTTCTGAAACATCCTTTACCCAATATATGTTCACCTCGTTTTAAGGCTAGGATAAACTATTTACAAAAAAGGTACTCCTTGGTTGACATAGCCAAGAGGTTCTCTTGATTAATTTTTTCTACCTTTTTGGGCTTGAGAGACAACTTTACAGAAAAGGACCATTCAGAGTTTTCTTTTCTATGTCTTTTTCAAACTCTCTAAACATGAAAAGGTATCGAGTTTTTCCTTTGTTGGACTCATTAAAATTTAACGACATCAAATTCGTCACCATGAAGGATGTGAGCTTCTCCGTCCTAGGGCTCATTAATATTACTACGTCAAATCCATCCAAAGGATGGACTTATATTACAAGCATATGATATCCCCTTCAAGCTTGTGATAAAACAAATTGGGGTACCTGCTGGAAATGGTGGGGGAAAATGGAAAATTTTTACTAGTTGTGTTGGCAACTTGTCACTCTTGAACATGACACTCTTTTGATTCATGTCGGGTTGGAATATCCTCACTTCATCATTGACCTTCCTTGGTTTGGGTCATCCAATTTTTGCATTTCCATTTTATCTTTGCCATGTCATCATGGCCTTCGATCCTATGGATCAAAAGAGCTGCCAAAATCCAAAGTAGTGTCACTGATATGTTCAAGAGTTAATCCTTCTGTATTTTACACTCATTCATGTTTCTCTGTATCATCCATAATCATTGCATCTCCTTGTCTCACGTTGATGATGTTGGATACATCATGGACCTCCTTCGACAAGGTCACTTCCTATCTACTTCAACTCATTATCTGGGAAGTTGTCAGAGAGACTCTCTTCTAGTACCTTAGAGATTGCATGCCATAATAGCAAGTTCTTCACACTCGATGACATGATCTCATCATTGGCTTTCAGTCGAGTGATTTCACAGATGTTCGAATCTAGTTCCTTATTCACACTCTGTGAATTGTGCTTCTGGTACCTTGAGAGCCATTGTCATTATTGGTGGTTTCTATCACGCTTGTTAACGGTTCACATCATTGATCGGTAATCAAGTTACTTTCTAGCATGTTCGACTTCAACATATCTATTCACATGTTAGAGTCTGTACTTTGATCGAGTCATGTTGGAGAAAAATACCCTGGGCTCAGATTACAAAAGTCCAGGTTGCTAGGCGATGTGACACGATCATGGTTATATACATGTCTCTTTCAGATCGATGGTGATGACTATACCATGAGTCTATTATATGTGATCCTTCTCATTATTAGATGGTTGTGACTATAACTTAAGTTAGATATGATCCTTCTTACTGGATGGATGTGCCCATACCTTGGATCCATTTACATGATCTTTTTTTCGATGGTTGTGTCCATACCACGATTCATGTATCTTTTATCAGATATTTCAGTGATGTATATGTATCTATGTATTCTTGCAGGTCTTTCGATGATAGTTTCTGGATCCATGCATCTACTCGTAAAACATTTCAACCCTCACTCTTGTTCGACCTTCACGTTTTAGGGGGCATATGTTACACAACATTTTGTCATTGTCCCTATACTCCCCATTCCTCTATCCTGGAGGACCTCTACAATGAACCTCATGTGTTTTCGTATCATGAAGAATGTGTCTCTACATCACTATTCATCTATAGAACATTTCCCTTTTACATCATTTCTAGAGAATATTCCTTCCAACTTAGTTTTAAAGGTCGGTGATATCCCCCAGTTTCTTCCCTGCACCGATCTATGGAGTTTAACATTGAGCCTAGCACTGATCAGCACTAGTATCATCCATTAAACACACCAATCATCTTTTGGAAAGTTTTTGAAAATGGAGTCAAAGCTTCCAGGTCTAGAAGATTCCTGAATGGAAGTCTGGTAAATGGTTAGTCGAGATGGAACCGAGAGAGACTGTTTGGGCTTCTTTCCCATATTAAAATGGAACAAACCAAAAGGGATAAGATGTCTCCCATCATAATAGGATCCATATCCCCTGTCTCGAGCTATATAAACTTCTCCTATTCCACCCTCAGCTAGCTAATGAAGGAGCTTGAATAATATGCAAAAACTTGATAGCCTTAACCTTCTAGTTTGCACTTTTAAAGGGAGAATAAGTTTGTAGTTTGTGTGGTTTGGAGCAAAGAGGAAGAAGCCTTGTACTTCCATTGTTTGAGGTGAATCATGAGATGCTAACGGTGGTGTTGAAACCCAGACATGTCAAAGGAAACCTGTAACGCTAAGGTGAAGGTTGTACTTTCTTTTTTTTCATAATAATTCAACTGATATTTTGTTTCCTATATCAATTGCATATGTTATTTGGCATCTTAAGACTCCTTAGCCAATTAAGTAGGTTGAATCTATTGTATGATATCATGTGTGCTTTGGTTTCTTGTCTATTTGTTTCAGGTGTTTGATTGACATTAAGGAGTTCATCGCTGGAGCAAAGACACAAGGACTTCATCAAACAAGGATACACGATACAAGATGTAGGATATTATCCATTCTCAATCTAAGGGAACTTATGTCAGATTGTCTTGTTTGTGGCTAAACCCTCTCCCCTCGGCTAGAGGTATTGTCTTTATCCTCGGAGAGAATTTTCCTACTCCACAACTGGGAATTTTTTTCCTTTGTGATTTTCTCTCAAAGTAAGGGGAATATCGTAGCCACATCCATGGCCCTCGGGAAGGGTTCCTCCATGCATCAGAAGAAGGTGGATACGATCGTGGAAAAATAAAAGGACATCCTCTCCACGCCTAGAGGAGTACCCTTGCATTGTCAGGTCAAGCATTTGATCGATTTGACTCCTAGAGAAACTCTACTCGACGAGCCGATATATTGATGCTCCATTCTAGAAAATGAAGAGATTAAGAAGAAAATCTAGGAGATGCTACAAAAAGGGCACACTCGACCAAGTTCTTCACCTTGTGGGAGCTTGATTGTACTTGTATACAATAAGGATGGGACATGGAGGTTCTGCATTGGTTATTAGGCACTAAACAAAATCACTGTTAGGAAAAGGTATCTAATACCATAGATTGATGACCTTTTGGGCCAACTCAAGGGGGCCAAGTATTTCATAAAATTCGATTTGAAGTCTGGTTATCACCAGGTTCCAATAGAGCCCATAGATGTATGGATGACCACCTTCAAATACAAGGAAGGCCTTTTTGAATGGTTGGTTATGCCCTTCAGGTTGACAAATGGACCTTCTACATTTATGAGGCTAATGGATGACATCTTACAACCCTTCACCAACTCACTTGTGGTTGTTTTTCTAGACAACATCCTCATCTTTAGCAAGAGTTGGGAAGAACACTTGCAACACGTTCAGCAAGTCCTTCAAACCCTTCAGCAACATAAATTGTGTGCCAACTTTGAGAAATGCACCTTTGGCATGATCCAAGTCTAATGTTTGGGTTACATCATAAATTAGCGTGTCATGCATGTGGATCCAACTAAGATCCAATTCATCTGGGATTGGCCATCCCCCACCACTCTAATGGAGCTTTGCAACTTTTTGGGCCTTGAAATTTTTTATCGGAGGTTCATGTTGGGATTCTCCCATATCACTTGGCCTTTTATGTCATATTAATAAGGGCGGGTGAAAGAAAACTTTTCCTAGTCTGAGTCACAACAAAAGGCATTCGTTGAGTTGAAAATCCGACTCTGCTCTGCACCAGTACTCACACTTCTAGACCTGTAGTAGCTCTTTGAGATCAAGACAAACGCCGACAAATGCCTCAAAATATTTTATTGGTGCAATCCTCACCCAACATGGGCATCCAGTGGCCTATCATAGTGAAACACTTTCTGATACAATTCATAACTATCCCACCTATGATAAAGGCTTTCCCAAAATGGAAGCATTACATTCTAGGGAAGGAGACGACCATCCACATTGATCACTGACCTCTTCAGTTTATACAAACACAAGGGAAGTTTCAGAATGATCACCATTATAAGTGGTCTACATATTTGCAATAACTCCACATGAACATTAAATACAAAAGGGGTAGCACCAATAATGTTGCAGACTGCCTTAGCCGACCCTTAATTGCAACACCAATTACTCTTCTCAACTCTTGTGGCCATGAGACCTCTAAATGGTCGCAACTATACAAAAATGACCCAAATCTTGCCTCCACATACTAGATGCTAGTATATGGAAAAAAAGTTCCTCATTTCCACCTCCAAGATGCATTATTATGCTACCTAGGCCACCTTTGTGTTCCTTCAAGCGAGCCTACCAAGTTGATTTGGGAGGCACACTACAGTCGAGCTACAAGACACTTTGGTGTGGATAAAACTGTGGCTTTACTACAAAAGTACTTTTATTGGCCGAAACTTTGACTGGATGTTGGGAAATGTGTTATATCCTATACGACCTATGCCATCGCCAAGCCAACCATCAAGAAGCAAGGTTTCTACAGCCGTATGCATACTCCTAGCCAACTGTGGGAATCCATATCCATGGATTATATGTATGTCTTCCCATGTATTTGTGGTCGTGGACAAATTTTCTAAGATGGCTATATTGGTGGCTTGTAAGAAGAGTATCATAGCAGAATAAACTGCCAAATGCTTCTTTGAGTGAGTACGGGTACATTTTGAGATCCTGCAGATCATTATATCAGATCGAGATACCAGGTTCCTTAGCACATTCTAGTCAAGCCTCTGGACATTATTGAACACGAATCTCACCAAGTCAACTAACTTCCATCCCTAGACTAATGGTCAGACGTAGGTCATCAATAGGATGATAGTGCACATGCTCCGCATGTACAAATCTATGCATCCATGAATCTAGGATGAGAGTTTTCCATATGTGCAACATATTTATAAGAGAGCTCTCCATAGCTCGACTGGTCACAGTCTCTTTCAAGTGGATCTAGGATTTCAACCATTGTGTCTAATTGATGTTGCCATACCTCATGTGACTACACAAACAAAATCCACACATGTATTGTCTAAGGCTAATAAAGTGACCAGATTTATTGAATGCATCCAACAAATACACCAGTATGTTCATGGCATCTTGGAGAAGTCAAATTCCAAGTACAAGAAACTACATGATCAACATCGGGTGCCACATAAGTTTCAGGTGGGTGACAAAGTTCAGTTGCATTTGCAGAAAGAATACCTTACCGAAGCCCATCAGAAGATTAGGCCACCCCAATGTGGCCCTTGCACCATAACCAAGGCTATGGAAGACAATTCTTTTGAGCTCAACATTCCCACATTCTTTGGCCTACACTTAGTGTTCAATCTAGACTGCATTTGACCATACTTCCCACCATTACTGGACACATTAGACATTGTAGAACAACTCACCTGAACATATTTAAACCCATACTGCATGGAACAAACCACAACTGATCATATTATGGATACACAAGTCAATAATACTCACTAGAATAATATTCAACTATATCGGGTTTTCAAAGCTGGCCAACGCCTACACCAAGGAAAATGGCTCACCAGGGACCAAATTCAATAGAAGTTTCCCCATCTCATGGAGGCACTTAACGCAATGGGGACGATTGATTCCTAAGGGGGGAGGGTTGGTCCAGGTGGATGTTGGTGGCCACCTAGCTATTACACTTGGACCCCCACTACTGTCACTTTTAGTTTTTTAGTTTCCTTAATTGTACCATAGTTTACTACTTTTGGCAGTTTTTCAAGTCCTGAACTTCTAGAGCCGTTTTGAGGTCATAAACGACATTTGTTTTGGGAAAAATAGTGCCAACATGAAATTTTGACCTATGTTTTCCACTGAAAAGTTGTAATCCTTGGATATATCTTTCTAACAAGGTATTGTGCATGTCACACGAAGATCATATGCCAAAGTTACAATCCTAGGAATTTGATGTATGAATTTACCCAAAGAGGGCCCATAGTTTTGGTGTTTCATCTCCTAAGGTTAGGTTTTTGGATGTTTAGGTTTTTCCATTGTTTCTCAATAATAAATATGCCTTCAAGCCTCATTGTAACATAGTTCAGAGGCATGTAGCCGCCACATCTCTTCTTAGAGATAAGATACCATCGCTCGAGATAGTCTTATTTCCATTATGTTTGTAAGCATATTTTAGTATTTGATATTAATTAAATGAAGTGTTATTTTTGTTACATCTCTATATTTATGGTTATAGCTATAATTTTATGTGTTCATATTTATGTTCAGATCAGTTCTCAACTCTTGGGGGCATGAGACCTCTGGATGGACGGAACTATATAAAAATGATCTAGAGTTCGCCTCCACATACCAGATGCTAGTAGATGGAAAGCAAGTTCTTGATTTCCACCTCTAGAATGTATTATTATGCTACCTGGGCCACCTTTTTGTTCCTTCAAGTGATCATGCCAATATGATTTGGGAGGTGCACTACAGTCGGGTCATAGGACTCTTTGGTGTGGAGAAAAGTGTGGTTGTACTACAAAAGTACTTTTATTGGCCCAAACTCCGACTAGATGTTGTGAAATATATCAGATCCTGAATTGCCTGTGCCATCACCAAGCCAACCATCAAGGAGAAAGACTTGTAGACTCCTCTGCCTACTCCTTTCCAACCATGGGAATCCATCTCCATCTCCTATATGTCTAGCCTCCCTCTACCAAGCATGGTAATGATTGTGTATTTGTGGTCGTGGACAAATTTTCTAAGATGGCTATATTGGTGGCCTGCAAGAAGAGTATCATAGTAGAGGAAACTACCAAACTCTTCTCTGAATGAATATGGGTACATTTTATGATCCCAAACCGTTATATCATATTAGGATAACAAGTTATTGAGCACATTCTAGTTAAGGCTTTGGACAATATTGGACTCCAAGCTCACCAATTTGACTGCCTTCAATCCCTAGACTAATGGCCAAAAATAGGACAATAATTCACATACTCCACATGTACAAATCCAAGAATCCATGAACCTAGGATGAGATTCTTCCCTATGTGCAATGCAATTATAATAGATCTCTCCATAGCTTGAATGGTCATAATCCCTTTCAATTGGGTCTGGGATTTCAGCCATTGTGTCCAATTGATGTTTCCATGCCTCATGCAACTACACAAATAGAATCCACACATGTATTGTCTATGGCTAATAAGGTGACCAGATTTATTGAACACATCCAAAAATTCTACCTACAGGTTCACGACATCTTGGAGAAGTCAAATTCCAAGTACAAGAAGTGACATGATCAACATCAGTTGCCAAACAAATTTTAGGTGGGTGACAAAGTTTGGTTGCATTTGCAGAAATAATGCCTTCCCAAATCCCATCGGAAGCTCAAACCACTCTGATATGGTCCTTACACCATTACCTAGGCTATGGGAGACAATGTTTTTGAGCTCAACATTCCCCCATTCCTAGGCTTGCACCTAGTGTTCAATGTGAATTTCCTTCGACCATACTTCCCACCATTACTGGACACAACAAACATTGAAGAACATCTCACACCACCAGAGTTAAACCTAGACTACATGGAACATGCCACAACTGATTGGATTATGGACACATAGGACAATACCACTTGCTAGGAGAAGATCCAACTATATTGGGTTATCAAAGCCAACCAACTCTTGTAGCAAGGCAAGTGGCTCACCAGGGACCAAGTTCAACAGAAGTTTCCCCATCTCATGGAGGCATTCAATGCAATGGGTACCATTGATTCCTAAGGGAGGAGGAATGATCTAGGTGGATTTTGATGGCCACCCACCTATTCCATTTCGAGCCACACCACTATCTCTTTCATTTTTTCAGTTTCCTTAACTGTAGCCATATTTACTATTTTTGGAGCTTTTTGGGTTCTGAATTTCTAGAGCCGTTTTGAGGCCCTAAACTACGTTTTTTTGGAAAACTGAGGCTAACCTAAGAACTTAAATGATGTTGGTCACATGAAAGTTATAGTCCTCAGATAGATATTTCTAACGAGATATTTTACATGTCAAATGGAGATCGTATGTGAAAATTACGACCTCGGGAAGTTGTTGTACCAATTTATCCAAAAGGGGCCCATAGTTTTGGCGCTTCATCTCCTAGGGTTAGGTTTTTGGATGTTTAGGGTTTTCCATTATTTATCAATAATAAATAGGCCTCTAAGCCTCATTGTAACAAATTTCATAGGCATGTAGCCACCACATCTCTTCTTGGAGATAAACTACCATCGCTTGAGCTAGTCTTATTTCCATTCTGTTTGTAAGCATATTTCAGTATTTGATATTAATGAAATGAACTGTTATTTCTGTTGCATCTCTATATTTATGGGTATATATGTAATATTTTGTGTTCTTGTTTAAGTTTAGATCAATTCTCCTCACCATCATGTTTGGATGAGGTTTTATCTCTAGTGTTACTCCTTATCTCTTCTTACACCAAGTCGAACCACAAACACTCGCACTCTCGTAGCTTATCCCTCCCATTTACCGAATCTTGGTAGCTATGACAACTCTTGGGAAGGACTAGAAGTGCTAGGATGACCAAATCATCTTCAGAAACTATAACACCAACACTCCCAAGCTCATCCCAACATTGGGTGAACTTGCTCAAGTACCATGGTATTGTGTCATCCTTCTCCATCTTGATTTTCTAAAGCTTGTCCTTCAATGTCATCTTCCTATGGTCAATGTTGTTATGAAAAAAGTATGTCAAGGCCTTCTACATTTCATATGGATTCTCCTTCCCACGAAACTTCGAGACAATATGATCTCGAACTCCTTCCAGTAAGATCCTTCTTGCCCTGGCTACATTCTTCTTCCACTCTCCTAGATTTTGTGCATTCATATCTACTGGTTTAAGAAAATTGCTATCAATGTATTCCTTCAATCCATTATATTCCATGACTATTTCCATCTGGTCCTTCCAAGAAATGTAATTCCAGCTATCCTCAAGGGCATACTCGAGCCTCAAACCCTAAAACACAATCTTGATCTTGCTGGTAGCTCTGGAGAATAGATCTACAAAAACTCATTCCTCCTGCAAAGATAAACTCGTATTCTTCTCTTCTGTTGGATACCTATACCAATAGGTTTCATGTTTCATGATTGGATATCAAAGGTCCAAATATGCTCTGCTTTGACAAAGTGCAAAGATCCCATATTTCCCTAAGAATGACAAGGCTTGTCTCAGTTTTCACAAGCAACTCAATTTTGATGGATGGTCCAACAGTCTAATCTGGATCATGCCATGTTTTAAATTTCCATGTTGTCGAATAGAGAATGATATCTGTCCAAACTGTTTAATCTTGGCAGATCAGTAGCTAGGTAGAGAAGCAAAGGTTCCCAACTGCTTAATCTGGGACCTTGGAAGGAATAAGGGTTGCATTAGATAGGGAATGAAAGAAAAAAGCCAATAAAAAGAAAAGGCATTCAAAGGGTTTGCAAGTCAAAGTGCACCCTTCAAGAAGGAACAAAAAATGCTAGGAAAACTAGTTGGGTAGGTAGATGGGGTTGCAGAAATAGTGTCTCTTTCAAAATCAAAGTTGCTGAAACATCTACAAGAAGAGCAGCACTTTGGAGCATGACTAACTCCCTTGTTTTCATCTGTATGTCACTCATCACTAACACCCTTTCCCCAAGTTGCACAAAGCAAAGAAATTCAAATGTTTTACATTCTTATAGCCTTGAGAAGCCACATTTCTTGTGCAAAAATCTTTTCATTTTCATCTACTCTTGATTACAAGTTATTTTCAGAGAAAACTTTGTTGAATCAGCCCTCACCCATGTTTCCTCCATATTAACAGCTAACTCTACTATTCTAGCCCCCTATACCCCTTTATCCCTATTATTATAAACACCATGGTGTATAAACCCCACAATGCATAAATATCCCCTCCCTGGCACTATAGCCGTAATATTCTCTCCCTGGGACTTGAATTGACACCTGGTCAAGGTCAAGAACCCATGACTCACCTTTGGCTCCACCTCAAACCAGTTTCCCTACCCAAAGGGCCATTTTACCTTGAAAAGCCTTGAAAAAACATTGAAAAACCTTCAAAAACCCATAAAAATTACTCCAAGGAGCGGAAAACCTTATAAAATCACCCTTCCCCGCTTTATCCTAAGGTCGGGGGTTATTCACCTGTTCATATTGCATAAATCCTGTTTAAGCCCCCTTTTTCCAAAGTTTCCGCCTTCGGAAATATTTATGTCCAAAACCATATATTAAACTCGAAATGGCATATTTTCTAAGGTTGGCCGATTAAACACGTTTTACAAAGAAAAGCATTTGTTTATTGCCCGCCCAGGAGCATTACAGGTCGTGCAGGTTGCCCGCCCGACCACCGTCCGATCGCGCCTGATCCAGATCTACGGCGGAGGTTGATTTCGGGCAATCCCGACGTCCGAACGTTAACCAAAGCCGCTGCTACCGTTTGCGCAAGTTGGGCGCCCGACGACCGTCCGATCACCCGCCTCCAGATCCACGGCCATTATGAATATCGGAAGGCCTTACGTGTCTGACAGATACCTTCCGATATCTGTCAGACGCTTACGTCAGGCCAGCATTGGCACAGGGGCACGCGTCATCATATGATTGCATCGGAGCGTCGCCTGACAGTCCGTTCAACGTATAGGGCCGCTTCCGATATTGCGACACCTGTCCCGCCCACGTCTGCGCCCCGATGCCGTGCACGTCACCGCCAGTTCATCCCGCCTCGCTCCCATTCGTCCACCTAGCTGCCACCTCACCGCCCCCGTGGACCTACCGTTGACCGCCACGTCACCCAGTGACGTCATGATGACGTCACCCAACCCGGGTCCCCATGATGACGTCATGCTGACGTCATCCATAAAGCGCGCCAAAAAGGCCAAAAAGCCATATTTTTTTCAATTTTCACCATTTTTCGTATTTTTCTGAAAACACTGTGGAAGCCCTCTGCATGCAAATTTACGACGCCGAGCCACCAGCCAACCTGCAACCATTCTCGACGCAGCCGATGCGCTAAACCAGCTGCATTCTTCAGTCCAGACCTCTGTTTACCAGGTATTTCGGCCTCGTCCTCCTGTGAACTGGTTTTTCATGAATTTGCTGTAAAAACCACCGTTAAAAACCATTGAATTCAAAATTTCCACCGACAAACCAACTACACTCTGCCCAATTTGACCATTCAGAGCTGAAACTTAACGGTGAAAGCCTCGGGAAAATGCATTTTCTGCTAAAAACCTACCCTGAGTCGCGCAATCGCGGTCTCCTGCATAACTCCCGAAACTGATAAAGGAGGTCTTCCTGCTACTCAAAACCCTTCCAAAAGGCCCAGCATTGTCATCCTGACAATTCACCAACCCTGTCAAACTTGGTCCCCATCAGAATTCACTGTTTTAAAGCGGCACTACATATAAAACATGGAGACCCCCGAAATACTCAATGTCACTCCTCTAAATGCTCCTCAGAGAGAGCAGGACTGGCACGACCTGGCAGATCTGGATTATCAGATCTCAGAAAACTCCAGGGAAAGGACCACCCCTCATCTTCAATTGCTGAACGAGTTCAGGGCCAAACACAGAGATGGAACAGATATCCTGGGCATCTGGGAGTCTGCCCTGCCAACTTTTAAAACGCCTTCATGCAGACAATTTCCTGATCTTATCTATCTTTGTGCTAGTCAATATGAGCCATCACAGAGGGCTGTAGTCAATTACAAGGGTGAAGTTGTATTCTATACCACCCCTCAGGCCATCAGGGACATGGTTCAGTTCAAAACTAATAAGACAATGGTTCCCTTATCCCTGCTGGACTTAATCAACCAAGGGAACAAGACACTTACAGAGGTAGAGATCCTGAGGTTCAACCAATTATTTGTTAGCAAATCAGACACAATATTGCATCCTCCTATCTTTGATGGATACCTGAACCAACTTGGGCTAGACCTGGCCCATATGGTGAGCTCAGTTCTAGGATACAAATCAACGGAATATATAGAAGAAACTGTGCTGGTTATGATGTTAAGGTTTGTCCCTGGGAGGGCCCCCATCTGCTACAACTATGCCACATATATCTCAGACAAAATTCATGAGCAGTTCCTGCACTTGCCTAGAGAGAGGATGTTCAGATACTCCTCATATATTTATCATCTCATCCTATTTCACCAATATGAAAAATTCTCCTTTGAAATGAAAAGAACCGATGCAGCAGGTAATCCAAGATCGGTTGTATACTGGAGCTCCATCTTCCATAAAGGCTCACCCTACACATACTGTGAGTTTATAGACTCATTCATCCATCCAGCCATGTCCCTGCTTTTGAAAGAATCTCCTCCAAGACTCACTGAGGAAATGAAGAGGATATTGCAACTATCCACTGCTTACAGCATAGGGGACTGCTATTTTTACCAGCATCACAATGTAATCAGAATGTATGGGTGTGAGCTAACACCATTTAGGCTACCCAGGTTTGTGCCTATGAGGCTCTTTGCCCTGGAGTATTTCAGACAGTTTGCCTATGTTGATATGGTCCATTTTTAAGGAAGGGGCAAGAAGGCCCAACTTAAAGTGAAAAACCAGCTCGGGCATATTGTGTTAAACAGGAGAGAAGGATGGAAGGAAGCAGAGAGAATGTTGGAAGGCCTGGGCCTAACACAAATCTTCCTGTGGAAGCCATATGACCCCAATGGTTTCATATCCAAGAGGAGGTTGAAATACAAACTCTCCGGTTATGAGCATCATAACATGATCCTCATAAAAAGACATGCAAACCAGCCAAAATGGCAGAAAAACACCTTGATAGAGCCCCTAACCCAAGAAGAACTAAATGACAGGGCTAGGAGACATTTATTGAAAATGGCTGACTTGGAGTGTCCTTCTCAGGTGCCTACCTTACCCAGTCCTCAGACAACAGTTCCAGCATCCTCAACTGCAACACAAGAAGGGGCAGCACAAACTTCAAAGCAAGGGCAGGACAAAGGAAAGGGCAAAGTAATGGAAGAAACAGAGGGCCAACAGGGCCAGCAGGATCAGCAGCAAGAGGGCCAACAGGGCCAGCAGGAGCAGCAACAAAATCAGCAAGAAACTGATCAACAGGATCAGGAACAGCAAAAAGGAGAAGGCCAGGCAGCCACCCAAGAGAAAACAACCAGCATGGCACCTCCTAGACAAGATTCTAGGGTTGAACCTTCAGTCCTCCAAACCCCTCTAAGGGAGGACATCAGTAGGAAAAGGGAGAGGGAGACCCCTCTCACAGAAGGTTCAAAGAAAAGGCAAAGGCTAAATCCCTTTGGAGAAGAGGAAATGCATAGCTTTGAGGCCTCTGCCAGCTCAATGCACCAAGAATAGGACAGAACAGCACTGGGGGAGGTCAGCTCCTCAGGGCAGGATAGAAGCAAAACTGCAGGCATCAAAGACTTCTTCAAGGATGCTAAGAGGAGGAGTGAGCCACTAAAAATCAAGTTATACAACTATCTACTGAACATGGCTCCCTCAAATCAACAGAGGCTTATGGCTGCCTATGATGTACATGAGGCTAAATTGACTATGAGTCATTTTACTCCAACAGAGCAGCGACCTCAATCAACTGCAGACTACATAAGGACAAACCTAGAGGTCCTTGCAAGAGACATCCACCCGATGGACCAGATTGAGCTTCATAAACAAACGGGTGAGATGGTCTATGCCACCTTGGCAGACAAGACCTTGGTGAATTATAGACTGCAGAACAGCTTAAACAACACAGCATCGCAGCTTGAGTTGGAGAGGGCATCCTCTCAAGCCAAAGACAATAGAATCAAGGCCCTGGAGGACATTATCATAGAATTCGGGCATGATCCCAATGATGTTAAGGCCATTCAGGAGGTCCTTAAACTGAGGGATGCAGATGTAGCTGCCATCAAAAAGAAGATGAAAATCCCACCAACCATACATCCGCAGACAGATGAAGTAGCCCAACAAAGAAGAGACAAGGATATCACTGCCCTGCTGATGAACTTGTACAAGGAACTGGTGGAGACCCAACAAAAGCTGCAAGATACTGAGAATACCTTAGAAGCAGCTATACAGAGGGGAGAACAAGGATAGTCTTCTAAAGCACCCACAGAGGTAATAAACCTAGAGGAGACCCCTAAACAAGACATCCCTCCAAAGCAGGCAGCAGAAACAGTTCCAGCTACAACAACTCCAGCCACAACGGAAGTAGCTACAACAGAGCCATCCACTGAAGCACCACCAAAAGAGCAGGCCGAGAGCCTGGATATGCAGAAATTAAGACAAGAAATTCAGGTGCTGGAGGCTCAGATGACAGACCTCAACAAAGCCAAAGAAAGCTTAGCCAAGTTAGAAGAGAAATATGACAAATCTAAGCAAAACGTGGCTGAAAGGGAGAGGGAAGTAAAATCCCTAAGGAAGACAATCACAGAGCTGGAAAAGAAGCTCAGTTTTGATAAAGTGACAGCAGAAATCAAGCAAGTGATATGGACTGCCATTGGACAAGCAATCACCAACCAATGGGAGTACATTGATGCTATATATGAGCAGATAGGACTAATTGGCAAGGCAAAGAAAGAATTGTATAGAGCAAGAAATGCTCTAGGAGACATGGCTGACCTTGCCCCCAAGATGATTGAAGTCCTCAACTATAGGAATGCTTCTCAGCTAATAAAAATGGGAATTTCTAACAGGACTGAAACCATTTCCTTAATCAAAAGGACCACAACAATGAGAAACCTAATTCAGAACTTGGACAGAAAGGTCCATGATATGCAAGCAGATATACACAAGTTCCAGAACAGGTTTACAGCCCTGCAGGACAGAGGGCTCCCCAGCTTGGAAGAATCAGGAAAGCTTCTCTCTTATGAGAAGTACATCAAAAGAATAAGCACTTTTTCAGCCATGCAGATTGCTGAGGCTCCTGGGTCATCTACTGCAGGCCCATTAACAGGACAGGCACTTTTTAATAAATTAGATAATTTGTTTTTTATTAAAAATGAGGTAGCACATTTATTTGATAAACCTCCCGATTTCTATAAGTACACAGAAGCTGATGAGACCATAGGGTCGATTTTGAGGCACCAGCTTCCTCCTCCAAACACGTGACAGGATTTGATACAACTACTTTTGAACCAAGGCTGAGCAGGCAAACGTTTTGCAGCAGTACAATCTACATTGCATCTACAGGTGGACAAAGCCATGTCAGCCAGCATAAAGACACTGAGCCAACTCAGTACAGGTACTCGGCATCAGCAGCAACATCAGCAGGTACAGGTGGCAGAGTCAAGAAAGATACAGAAAATCAGAAGTAACAGAGCACTTCAACGCTTCATTTATGAAAACGCAGCGCAGTTAAGTCCGGAGTACTCAAAGGGCAAAAGGCTATCCTGACAGCAGTTAAAGGCTTTTACTATCATTTATACTTGTAATAACTTCTCATCTGCTTTATGTGTAAGAGATATTTTCCTCTCAGATGACCTCATTCCTGAGATATTTTTGTATGCAAACTTCTATATATTCCCCCTCGCATTTGTTTAGAGGGGTTGGACTCCGGATGGAAGAAATTCTCCTGATATCTTCTCTGTAACTCTGATATTGTAAACTTTCAGATAGCTTAATACAAAGGCAGTGGGATTTCTTCAAAGGCGTTTGTCTGTTGATCTCTTGATGGTGTGTGGCTCAAAGTAGCAAGATTCCTGTGCATTACGTGGTTTAAATAAGTTTTCCTCATGACTCTTTATCTTGTCTGTGTTTCCTGTATTCCATATGTTTCTCATACTTCCTGTACGTTTGACCTCTAGATAGTAAGGAAAAAGAATAGTCTCGGGACTTAGTCACTGGCTACCCTGAGCTCAATCAAGTCTATCTCATATGTTTTCTTCTGATAAGGGATTTAAAGAGTAATTCTTAACTGCTACCTTTAAAACCGTATCATCACTGTGTATTGTTGTTCCAGGAATTCAAGTAATTGCTCCTAAATAACAGGTCTTCTTTCACAAACATAAAGCTTAGTAAGGAAATCTTAACTGCTCATTACTAGTTGTATTCACTGCGCTCTCTTTATTTACAGTTGTTTCATACAATGCACATAGGCCCTGTAGCTTATCCGCTCACCAAAAACAAGATTTCAAGAGAAAATTGTCCCAGACCCCATCGCCCAATGGATTAACTGTACCTACTGATATACTTTAAAGGAACAGAAACATCCTCCCAACCAAACACAAAGAACAAACAAAATATTCACCCCATAACTAGCCTAAAACCTTCACTGAAAGCAGTGTCAAAACCTCATAGAGAGAGCCCTCTCTGACTGCAGTTAGGCTAGAAACTGCAGCCCAAAGACTGGTTAGTGGTTACCCCGGCCGTATTCTCTTAGGAGTCAAAGAGAACAACCTGGGTGTTAACAGAGGCTAGGGGAGGAATACTTCAAAATGAACTAACCATAGAGTATGGCCTATTCCCTTGTTGGCTGAGAAACGAATTCCCAGTTCCCATACTACTAACTACAGGGTTAGTCTAACCTTGAAAAGGATTGCTACCTTGTCCTAAAGAAGAGAAAGACATAGATCCAATTGTCAGGTTGGAATGTTGTATATGACCACTTCCAAAAGGAAAACCCTGGAATGAAGCCGATCCACCCATCATGGATGTGGCAACACTAAACAGAACTGACAGAATACCCTGTGAATGGGTGCCAAATGGGAAAAATCCATAAATAAAATCATTGGCTTGGGAGGTAGACCCAACTAAAGATGTGCTAGCAAAAGACCCAAATAAAGAAGTGGAGGGGATTTCTCCTCTGAGATGATGAGGAGGTCATTTTCCTATATAAAAAGTAGCCATCTTGATCGCGTGTATCCTATTGTAACTGGTGGCTAAGGTTTCTA
Source organism: Pinus taeda (assembly GCA_000404065.3). Taxonomy (NCBI): domain Eukaryota; kingdom Viridiplantae; phylum Streptophyta; class Pinopsida; order Pinales; family Pinaceae; genus Pinus; species Pinus taeda. Next base: position 24,718 of record APFE031101813.1, read on the forward strand.
TAACTAAGCATTTCTGCAACGTCAATTTCAACCAGCTGTTTGAATTTTAACAACCGTTCTTTCTGTTCCACATAATGCACTACCAGAATTTCTGGAGAGTCCAAATTAATGTAGGAGAATTGCCAGATTTGCAAGATTCTTGTACAACCACCTATAGTAGATCAACTAAACTCTCTAGAGTAACTCAACTTCATCATTACAACTACATGTTATCTATTATGACATAAAATATTATGTAATCATGAAGGATTATACTCATGGGAGACTGAACCATAGCTTCATCTCAAATATTCAAAAGTGAATGAAATATTGCCATTTCAGATTTCTGAAGTGAAACTAAGGAGACACTGATTAAGGAGTTTAAGAACACATCCCAGATTTTCAGGCAGCCTAATTCAAGATAATTGCAAAATTTGTTGGGTAAGGTTTCACACTTTGGCACATATTCTTCATAATCAGCAAGTAGATATTCTATGACACCAAAGTCTAGGAAAGGTGGAAAACTTAAGGGAATTGAACCCCAAGGAGAAAAGCTATTTGATGCTAATATAAAGGTAAGATGGTTGTTTATTCAGGTAGGCTAGTATCCACTCTGCACAAGGTTTGGAGATCAACATCAAGGTGTAGCTCGAGATTTTTCTCAAACAGTCAATGGACAGGAAGCTACTATTTTTGGTTTTTAGTTCTAGGTTTTAGAACAGTCAATTGCAGAGGATTTAAACCTTTCCCAAGAAGGAGAAAAGTGGTTTAAAGGACAACTCATTACAGGAGGAGATATCAATGTTTTTATCAGAGATGAATACAAAGATCCTAATTGGGCTAAAGGAATTCCCGTCAATTATCTGAAGAAAGAATGGGAAGAAATAGTCAAACTAGTTAAGATTTTCCTCACTTGTGAGAGAAAATATACAATAGTTTTTCTTTACCATATGGGGTTTGTTTTTCATTTTACAGGTATGAGGACTCTTAATCTCCATTATTTCATATTGAAGAGCCTAACTAAAATGGCAGCTAGGATTCAAACTCATCATGAAGCATCAGAGTATAGCCTATATCATCAGGAAATTATCAAGGTTCTGATTGAAGAATAACTAAAAAAGAGAAACCAAAATTAGGACCATTTCTTATTTTATAGGGCAAGCCAACCTGCACCAAAACCCCAAGAAATTTATCAATATTCTTTATCACATGTTTAGACAAAGAGGACATCAACTGCATCAGCTGAAGGAAGCTCTAAAAGAAAGACAAGGAGGAAAAGTGTGAGAAGAGGTGCCAAATGTAGCAAAGAGAAGCCTCTAGCTGCCAAATATGAAAAGAGAAAGGAGAAAGGTGAAAGCTCTTTTGTCTAGAAAACTAAAAGCTCAAAAATGGTTCCTCCTATTAGAATTTGTCCTAAGTTTTACATAAGAACTAGGAGAAGAAAAATTGGAGTTGAAGAGAAATCTAAAGCGTAGGTGTTTCCTGAAATTTTGGAAGCACATGAACAACAACAAGAAGACCATCCTCTTGATTCTGATGAGGAAATATTGAAGGATGTAGGGTATAGAAGAACTAGTAAAAGCAAGAAAGAAGAGCTAAAACCAGTTGTTGGAATGAGGAGGCATACTAGGGAAATAAACAAATACAGACTTAAATCAAAGGCCCTAAATAATCCTAGTTTGTCGACTGAAGTAATAGTTATAGAAGAAAAACCTCCAGGGTTGTAGACTGAGGATCCCTCAATTGCATAAATCAAAACATCCTTGGAGAATCAAAGAGGTAAAGATCCCATGGACAAGCCATTGGAGCCTTACAAAAGAACAAATATCCAAAAAGAAGCAGAAAAGAAAGAGACCATCATCAAAGGAGAAACAACCAAAATGACAAGGTCAAAATATGCTAGAATTAAAATGAACTTGGATAAGCTTGTAGAGGCTGCAACTCACATGGAATGAAAGTTATTTCTGAAGAATTTCTATTAAATTTTTGAATTGGAAATGATATCAGACCGAAAATGTTATAAATGTTTCCAGTTTTTTGCTATTACAAGTATTTCCAGAATTTCCAGTAGCACCCGTCCCAACAGAAATATACAGTTGTCATCAGCAAACCTCTGGGCCAATTTTGGAAGACAACAACTCATAATGATATGGATAAGAAAGATGATGGATATCACACAATTATCAGGTTGTTGAAGGTTATATTTAATGAAGGCATATGGCCATTCAATAGGAAAGACGATAAAGAGAAAATTCAATAGCAAAAGGGGCAACCGGTTAGTTTTTCTAGCAGCAAAGTTTCCTTCTTCCTCTTCTTCTCATTTACACCTTTACCTTTTGCTGCAATTTGACAGAGATGTTTTTAATATATGAAAGACACCCATATAATCAAGAAATAGTGGAACCACCAATTTAGGAAAGTTGGAGTTGGTGGTTCTCTCCCTATATATATGTTTTGTAAATATCATTTCAGGGTTGGATTTTGGTTCACCTGAAGACTCAGCTTAATAAAATAGTTTTTTTCTGCACTTCATGTTGGAGGACATTGGGATTCAAGTCATATCTAATGTTTTGTTTGTCTATCTCATTCTTTCAATTTTCTAAATTATAAATTTGCAGTAGCTAGTATAATATGAGTGAGAATCATTAACAAGATCTAATGATGACTTATCTACTATCCAATTTTCTATAGATATAATATATGTTCAAGCAGAACTTGTTAGTGAAGGTTTCACAAAGGATTTTTGATATACTTGATAAACGGTTTTACTTTCTAATTGTTGTCTCCCTTGTAAAGATTGTTTTAATCTTTAAATGATAAATTATAGTAGCTAGTATAGTATGAGAGAGAATGATTAGGAGGATCTAATGATGATTTATCTACTATCCAGTTTGCTATAAATCATAATATCAGTTCAAGTAGAAATTGCGAGTGAAGGTTTCATAAAGGATTTGTGAAATACTTTATACTTTTTCTTACTTTCTAAGTGTTATTCTCCTTGCTAAGAAACAAAGTTTGTTACAAGGCTATTTATGTAGTTGAAGTGATTGTCTTAAGATACTCAATTTCTTAGGATATTTATTAGCTGCCTATTCTCTTTCCTCTGCTCCCCTATATTACTCACTTAAACACACAATTTATGCTTGCCACAGCATTTCCAAATTCATGAAAGTTAAATAGGAACACAATCATTTCAAAACTCCTTCAGAAGCCATCCCACCACTCAAAAAAAACCTTTTAAATTTTGAAATGAGTTCATGATGTGTAAAGCTTACTCATTTTGCAGTCTAGGTGTTTGGCATGGAATCCCCCCACGACATGTTTTGGGGCTCAAAGCCCAAGTTTTTAGTTGATATTATTGTAAAGCTCTGCAAATTGCGGGCGCGAAATGTATGTTAGAGTCATAGGGTTGTCCGCCCTAGTTTTGAATGTAATGTCATCCTACCAATGGTCCGTGAACCATGGGATTGTATAAATAGAGCAAGGCTCTAAGTTGTAAAGGCATCGAATAGAGGATGGTCATGAAGGGTCTTAGAGATTAAGTGAAGGTGCGAAGTGTGTCTTGGGTCATAGAGTAGGAAAAGGCTCTACAACTGAGTGCGCATAGGCCTAGTAGAGTCGATAGTTTAGTGCGTAGACCCCTGCAGCTGAGTGTGTAGGGTAGATTTGAGTTTGTAGCTGGAGAAGAGATTAATATAAGAAGTTCATTCCAAATTTTATGTATCCATTCTTGAGTTAGTACATGTTTGGTATCAATTTCTAATGTACTATTTATTTACTACACACACTTGTATGAATGATTTATATTGCTAAGTATACTTTACACATGCAAGTAATGTAAGTTAATCAACTAATATCAAATTACTAGTAAGGACTTGGGTAATAACATTGTTTGGCCCCTAAGTAGGGCTACGCGAATGCAGCACCTTAGGCTACGAGGAACGGGTAAGTGTGTGCAGCGACATGCACGCAAGGTTGAACCAGAGACCACTTGAGCCCATCAGACATCTATAGGGTGCAGAAACATTTTTCTAGCGCCCTTCAATACTACTTCGGGTGAGACCTCAATCCATGCTCCACTCACTATTGTCGAAATGGCCAATAATACCATGATTTTTTTTTGCTAAATCACCTTCGAACTTAGGCTAGGCCCCAACAAGCCAACAAATGGTTTCATTTCCAAGACCGGGATCTGCATAAGGGATGTCTGATGTCGTGTCACTAGAATTTGATGAAGAAAGAAATTGAAGGGTGGTTGGATAGAAGATTCATGAGTTCGTGGTGTAGGAAAACGAGAATCCACCAATATCAAAGGAACAGTGGTTAGAGTGCTACTTATATACAGAAGTCCATGAAAGTTTCTTTGCATCCTTACTCTCTGAGTTGTATGAGTGGATCACGATTCTAGAAGACAGTCAAGGAAGGTGTAGGCTTGACAAACCGATTATGTGGACTACAGAATTGGTGTGCAGCCTAGAAGCATTAGAAGATAAGATCGCTCGTGCTATGGACCATTGGCTCGATCAAATTATAGGAGGATTTATCGCTGAATTTAGTGTAGATACTTCAGTCAACTACAGTGAGGTAGAACGACGCTTCCTCAAAGGATGGTCAGGTAAGTACATTAAATCTTTGAACACTTGAACTAAAATGATATTGTGTGAAAAGTGGGTTATGTGAATAAATTGATGTTTGGGGCTACGCGGAGTGGGAGGATCTATAGAAATGAAGGTAGCACATAAATAGGAAATAGCCCCTTGATTTCGCCTCGGTGACAAAGCAAGGAAGAGCTCATGAAAGTTTGACCAAGAAGTGCGATCAGACTGATAAGGCCGCAAATTCCGCACATGCCACCTCCACTTACACCACCACCGATTTCACCATCTTCACCCCCACCCCCACCCACACCACCTCCGCCACCACCATAGTTCAATATGGTGAGCACGATAAAATTGCCGATTTTTAAAGCAATAGGGAATAAAGATTTGGACCAATTTTCGTTTGTAGTAAAAGTTGTATAGGAAGCACAAGGAGTCATGGACGACAATATAAAGAAGGCAACGCTGGTAAGTGCATTGTAATATCACACACTAACATGGTACATTAAGCATTCTAATGACCATCTAAACATAGGGATTGCAGATATCCAGGTTGCGCTATATAGGGAATTTAGTGGGCCAAAATTGGAGACACAATCGATTATCAGGTTTAAGCAAATTGTGATGCTTCTAGGCGAGACCCCTTGGGAGCTAGATCAGAGACTAAAGAGTATGATTCATAAAGCCAGCATGACTTTGATGGATGGACAACAAACACATGGTTTGTAGCTTCACTTATGCCACATTTAAGGACAATGTTTTCATGAAGAAGTTATCCACCCAGGCCAAAGATTTGGAGATTTCAATGAGACTGCATGAGACCCCAATACAAGATCCTGGCCTGGGTTTCCGACAAATCCAATCATAACTGAAAAATTTGTGTCTCGAAATGCAGAGTTTGAAATAAGACAAGGAAACTAAGCCAGAGGCATGCGAGGATGTATGGTGCATAAAATGCAAAGGCCAGGGACATGATAAGGACTATTGTCTAGTCTTCCCGAACTACTAAATGGGAGGAGGGTTGATGCCATTAAGACCAGAGGCACAAGTAGGACCGAGGGTAGTGCAGGCATTATGGTGCTTGATTTGTCATATAGGAGGGAAACATGGTACAGATAATTGTCATCTCTTGCAGAAGTATACACAGATGTCCCAACAATTGTTTTATAATTTATGTATATCAATAGACTATGATGAGCGCACTTGCAGAAGTTATGAGTTGATGATGGATCAAAATCCTACCGATAGAGTGTAGACTAAAATGTGAGCCCTCGATCAAAATGCAGGGATGGTGCAAAATGGATTTCATGGGCGCGGACAAGGTTGATGTGGAATGGGACCAGGAAGGGGTCGTGGACAGCTGATTTGTTACAATTGAGGAAGGCCAGGGAATTATGCCCGTGATTGTATAAATCCGACGAGAGCATCATATCTATATTGTACTCAGTTTGATCATGAGATGGAGGACTGCCCCACGTTAATAATGAGGTTGCGTGATAAAGGGATACTCCAGCCTCCCCCAAATTAGAATTTTCAAATGATGAGGTCTAAGCCATGCGAAGAGGACCCAAATCTAAACATCGTGCTCCGAAGCAGTATAATCACAGGAGATGACAAGGGCAAGCAACCAAAAGAAAGTGCTTGGGCTTGCAAGATGTTATAGACAATTTTGGGCACTGCAACCCCAATCATACATATCCATAAAACAAAGGGCTTCTAAGTCCCTAAATGTGTTGCTTCACACCCTAAAGGAACAAGGTCAACTACTTACATAATCTCCCAGAAGTTCTCCATGCAAAACTACTCAGAACTGGTCAAAACTAGAGCATACAGGCTGCTCAGTGCTAAGAGTGCGATGCATCTCACCTGCTCAGTGCAAAAAGTGTGATGCATACTAGAAATCCCTTCTATAGGGTGCAATGAGTGAGAGTAGACAAATGGCAGAGACAATTTGCAAGGTGGATGATCATGGAATCTTCCAGAAACTTCTCTAATGACACTTGCCTCTATGAATTCGCCCAGGGATGAGTAGGAGATCATGAATCTCCAAGTGGAACCAAGAACTATCAAAGATAGGACACTAATCAAAAACCCAACAACTAACTCACCCCGCTGCAAACATCTATGCATGGATCCCTTATCACAGAGATGTAGAGGCTGGAATCTTGTATTTCGTAAGGAAGTGTTTTTGGTTTCTTGGTGAAATATCATAGTGTTGGGTGATCTAAGATTTTCATGAGGTGAAGAAGGGCTTTCATGCTGAGAGGATGATGCTGGGTTAGAACAATGGGTTGTAATCCTCTTTGCTATTCTTGATATTAATAAAGCTACTCAAGTTTTCCTCCATATTTTTGTATGTTTGATGATATATGCATTTGTGTGGTCAATATATATCTGGTCCTATAATTTTTATGATTGTAGATCTCTATTTTTCGATAATATTATGCTACTTTGACTATACAGGTGCTCTCTGAAGCTAGGTAAGTGAAGAAGGAGTGGCAAAAATATGTCAGAAGGGAGAGGAACCAAGTAAGGAACCAAGCGCAAAACTGAGGTTGGTGTCCTTTGTTCCCCTCTTATCTACTTCTCATAAAGGGAAGCAAAAGTAGTTTTCGTTTGTTTGTTTCTAAGATAGCTACCTGTCTTAGTGGGAATAGCAGCTCTGAGAGGACACTAGATTTCCCGATAACAAAATGGCGACTCCACTGGGGAGTGAATAACTTGTTTTCTTGTCTATATTTGTTTGTTTTATTAACTTACATATGGATCCTGAAGTCAAGCTAGCTAGCCTTGGAACTACATTTGTTATGCAAGTGCAAAGTAGATCAATGTTGCTTCAGTCTATATCCAAGTTTTGTTTATAAACTGAACAATATATTTGCAAACATTCTAATTTCCCTGGTGGTGGCTCTAGTAACCTCATTAGATCAACCCCTATGATTTATATTTACTGAACATCACTTGCTGGGCCTAAATCCCTGAACTGAGCTACAAATTGTGATCAAGAACCAAGTTAAAGTCTCATCCTGGTACTATCACACCCTCTCTTCAAGGAAATCTAGATGCATCGCACCTCCCATGTGCAGTAGGTGGGATGCATCCCTGTTTCCCTCTGTAACAGGTGCGATTATCAGATAAGGCTAATTTTGCCTTCAGGCTTTGGTTTTTCTTCACTCTCTTCAGCTCTATTGAGGAGTTTTGCTCTCTGTGATCAGTATACCACTGTAGAAACCCCCTTTATTTACATCATTTCACCTCCATTTGTTCAAAGAACTGTAAATGTTTTTGTGTATTATGCATCATTTTCAGTTCTCTTTTACAAAGAAGTAGCGTAATCAAACTATCCTTTCTTGATTTGGAAGTGTCACAAGTGTTGTTTTCAGTCGTAGAAAAGAATCCTATTGTTCTTGATGGTCGATTATACTATTACTCTTGTATTTGATTTAAAATAGTAGTTTTTCAAGTGTCAAAAACAATTTTCAATTTGAAATCACAAAGTGTCGCCATTATCTTCCTTTCGTTTTGAAGAGAAACTTGTTAGTACTCTCACTTTGAAAATATAATTCAAATTTTTACTCACCATTCTTTTTGTCATCCACATATTAAGAAAGCGGAAAACAAATACATGCATGTGCATTTGCATTTAGAATACTTGTTGGTTCGATTTAGGACAGTGCATCTAGTGCGTGCAAAGCAAAATGGGCAAAGAATTGAGCATGGTCAGGCATACAAAAAGAATCAAAAGAGTTAAATTGGAGGTAGAAAATGAAATGTTAAAAAAGTAGCTGAAAGAAAGGGAACCCCAGGTGGAAAATGAGTTGCTAATATTAAAAAGATATCAACAGGAAAAGGAACCCCAGGTAGAAGGTGAGATATTAATAAAACAACAGTGGGAAAGGGAACCCTAGGTAGAAAATGAGGTATTAATCTTAAGAAGGTAGCTACAGGAAAGGGAATCCCAATTAGCTTGCATGGCCAGCTAGGTTATGGATGCACTGCAGTGTAGGTAGACAACTAAATCATATGCAGTGTACCTTGAGGATCAGTGGCTCCAATTTCAAATCAAGACTCTGGCCCAAAGAGGGACCATACCTTTTCAGGATTACGACCAATTCATGGATCTATGTGATCACAGTTCAACTGAGGACAAAGTGAAGATGACAGAGTTTTACTTGCACAACATGGCCCTTACTGATATGAACATATGCAATCCCAATGTTGAGTTAGGAGACTTGTAGTTGATGGACATGACATCTTAGATGAGCCATGAAGATAAAAAGGCAACAAAAATCTAGAAAATGATGACAAAAGAGTTGAATGAACCTCTGACGATTAGAGCAAAGCCAAAAAACCCCATGGCTCTCATATATGCCCACCAACACCTTGCAGCTAATCCTCAAAGTGTCACCAAATATGTTTATAAGCAGGCCCAATATATTGCACATTTTGAGGACATGGAGAGATTGTTTGGAGATGACAGCATTCATGCCTGCATGAGAATGTGGAACACATTGCCACATAGCCTATAGATAAGGGAGGATCAATCCTCAAATAGGATGAGGGAAGCCATGAGGAGAGTGCCACTATATACTCACTCTATGCAAAGCATGAAGGCCAATTAGATTGGCCCCAAATTCAGTCCTCCACTGCTACTAGGACTGATGGAAGGAGTAAAAGAAGAGGAAGAACAGAACAATGGGAAGAGGTGGATAGAAAGGCAGGATTCCATGATAATGAGGAAGATATCACATCAAAAGCATGGGATTTCAGGGAATCTATCAGAGCCATCAAGGATGAAGAGTTAGACTAGTTGCTCAGAGGATGAGCAACCCATTCAGTAGGGGGGTGATGATGAGCCCCATAAATGGGAAATTATATGGGCTCATTTTGCCTCTTAATTTAACTTAATCCACCATTCTGATTAGTTTAGTGCATGTTTTTTATTATATTTATGCTAATAGAGTGAATTGGGTTAGTCATTTTGCCATGTAGTCTAATGTGTACTTTATGCAGGCTTTTTGGTTAATTTTGGACAAAGTGAAAGGATTTATGAACAAATGGTAGCAAATCTTCGAGGAAAATAGGGAAGAGGATTTGTAGGGGGGTGTCTCATTTATTTATGATCCCTTTCCTCGAATCTTCTATCAGTAACTTGGAGCACAAGCACCCACATTGATGCATCCAAGGGGCAGCCAAGCAAGTCAAGAAGGACTGTTGTTTTTCTCCAGTTATGGGAAGCTAATCTCCTTGATTTTAGGAAGGTTGTTCGGGCAATATGTTTGAATAAATAAGGGGGCTTAGAGCCTTAGTAGGTTGGCTAGTCATTAGTAGAATTTTCACACTTTTGTGAAGCACTTGTTCAACTCATTTTTGAGCTTCCTTTTTGAGAACAATTTATGTAATGTGACTTTTACTTTTGGTAATGGAGATGGAATAGTTTTAGAGCCAGCACTGATCTCTTTCAGAGTAGTGAAGCTCTTGGGTTAGGGCCGAACCCAAGCTGCCCAACACCTATTTCTTTGTACTCATATGTTTTTGCTTTAGTTCATGAGTTAATTTCTATTCCATAGATTCATTTTACCTTGTTTAGATTAGGTTGTTTTTGATGGTTTGCATAGCTGTTTTTGTTTCAGTTGCTCAAGTAGGTTAATGCAGTGATAGACTAAGATTCAAAAATGCCAACAGCAGGCCCTAATCTCCTTTCTCCCTTTCTGGGACTATGATTTGAGGTGAAGGCACTATTGTTGCCACCAAAACACAGTTTTGCTCTCCCATGCAATTTCTAGCGTGATGACTTGATTTGGAAAGATTAATGTATTGATTTAGATTCAGTTTCCTAGATCATTTCCTGTTCTTTTATAATAGTTCTCTCTACATGCTTTTATGTTCAAAGCTTACTGTTCAACATTTTCTTCTTGTAGGTCAAAAATTAGGTCAAGTTAGAGAAATTTTTGTTTTCATGGTATAGTTAGTCCTTTCTTTGATCAATTGTAAGTAAATGTGTAGATCTCTGATAAGACACCTTAACTCACCATACATCCATAAAGCAGCTAGCATCAACTCACTTCTAAGAGATTTCCCAAGTCATTTGCAACATTTCACCAATCTACCCTAATTTCTACGTTTCTCCATAAGTTGCTCCCTTGCCATTTGAACAAATCCAACTATCATGTTCCCTCTTGATCTTCCTTAACAAGCTTCAGACACCTCAACACCATCATATAGCCTTTAGTTACCACTTTCCTTCATTTTTCGACCTCCAAAACTTCCAAAAATAGTTCATGACCTCCTCCTGTAGATCATCCTGTAGATCCCTTGCAGCCTCCTATAGAATTCCCTGTAAGTGGTTTTTCAAAACTCGATTGCAATGGAAGTATTCAAAAGGGTATTAGGGGCTTCTTAGGACATCTCCACAACTTCCTCCACCTCTACAAAAACCAAATCCATCCTCCATCACCACCAAACCTCTACAAAATCACAATCCGATAAATTCCAAGCATAATAATTTCACATAAAAACTCTCAAAAAATACAAAAAAATGTTTTTTTTCTTATTTTCTTCTGGAAATAGCTTAGAAGATGTGATTTACCTTTTTAGTAGTTAATGGCACTCATTTCATCAATTTCCATCTCTTTTTCTGCAGAAGTAGGGTTAGTTGGAAAAATTAGGGTTTGCTAGGGTTTGCATTACATTTTAGTCTTCTTTCTCTTTTTGCAAATAGAATAGGCTCTTTAGAGTTAGATTTCTTTCATCATGGTTAAAAGCTTCTTCTATAAATTCATAGAAGCTAGCTTGAGCTCATAGTGATCTTGCGGCAGCTGACTAAGTGACAGCCTGCAGTAAGAGCTAGTACTTGTGCATATAGCACCGTCGCTTCCAAGTTTGTTACAAACTACCAGGTTGATAGAAACAAAGTAGGAAGCCCTAGGAGTTGCAACATTATTGTTGCATTACTAGTGCTCACCAGTCACCTACAATAGCCTTTGATAGCCTTTTTTGACTGTGATACGCTGATCGGATCTGGACTGTTTATAAGCCAGAACCGATGGCTCTCGTGCAAAGTAATTTTAAGCCCACGATAGCTCTGTTTTTAAATTTTTTTCAGGCTTGATAGTCTTATCCGCATTTTTTAAAGGATTTCCCCTTGTGATAGTTTTTAACCCTATGAAGACTTAGAGGGTTTTAGGATCCATTTGGATCATGCCTTCCCACTAAAAAAAGCTTTTGGACCACCAAAAGTTAGTTTTTAAGCATCAATCAAGTGAGGATATAGCTTTCTCAATTGTCCAATATCTATCCACCTTGCACTACTTGGTTTTCAACCCTTGAGTGTGATTCTTAGGTACTCAACATCCCCTCTACATGTAGTTCTTTCCTTCTTGTCTAGAACTGTAGCTTCTTGCAACTCATTGAGATATTCAGGCAACAGATCATCAATAGAAGGAAATTGAATTTGCTCTTCGGCATCTTCAATCAATGAACGTTCATATAGTGTCAAGTTTTCTGCATTAATCACTGAATAGATATGCATATAAGCTTGAAAATCAACGTGAAATGTGTTCTCACAAATTTTCCTAAGTATCTTGAAAGGCCCATACCTTATTTGCTTTAGCTTCTTACCTTCACCTTGCATTCTATCTTTGCTGATGTACAACCAGAGTTGATCACCAACTTGGAAGCTATGCTCAATTTGATTCTTATAACGCGCTACCCTATACTTGGCCTGGCTTCTTTCCAGCTCTAATTACGATTCCTAGTGAATTTCTTGGATTTGTTCAATGAACACGATTTCTTTGTCCACATCACTATGTCCATTAACTGCTATTTCTTTAGTAAAGATCAAATCAAGGGGAGACCTTAGTATAAAACCAAAACAAGTCTCAAAAGGAGATCTCTATGTCTAAGAGTGTTTAGCATGGTTGTAAGCATGCTGCACATAACATAAATGTTCATCCCAAAGCTTGGGATGCTTTCTACAATAACCTCTCAGCAATTGTATCACTGTCCTGTTGACCACCTATATTTTCCCATGTGTCTGTGGGTGAAATGTTGTGTTTTTTTTCAATATTGTGTCTGTAAACTCTCATAGACTTGAACAAAACTTCCCAATAAATTAGGAATCTTGATCAAATACAATAGAAGTGGGTAACCTAAAGTGAACCCATACATGCTGAAAGAACAACTTTGTTGTTTGTTCAGCTGTAATCTACTTATTACAAGGTATTAAAATACACATTTTGTTGAACTTGTCCACAATAACATATAAACAATCATGACCTTTTCTAGATTATGGCAATCCCCCAACAAATTCCATTGAAACACTTTCCCAAGGACGAGAAGGAACTGGAAGTGGACTGTACAAGCCTAGTTTTCTATTGTTGGGATCTCTTTTGGCACACATGGTACACCCTTTAACATATCTAGAAACTATTTTATGCATTCTTGGCCAATAAGAGAACCTTTGCAGCTATGCAACTGTTTTACTTACACCAAAATGACCTAATATTAGAGAAGTATGTGCTTCTCAGATTATGTTAACTCTTTCAGTTTGAGGAATGCATAAATTTTCCCAAATGATACAAGAGTTGGTCCTTAACATGATAATCCAATTCTTCTACTTGTTTTCCATGACTTAAAGTTGCATATACATCTTTAAAATCTACATCTTGAGAATATTGTTTAATGTAGCTTTCATGCAATACTGAGTTATGCTTAAGTATAGTAGATGCATTTATGATTGGTCTTGATAACATATCTACAACGTTTTTGTGTATTCCCTTCTTATATTTGATGACAATATGAATTGTTGTAGAAAATCCATCCACCTATAGTGTCTTGATTGTTGCAATTTAGTTTGTGAGTGCAAATATTGAAGTGGTTGATGATCTGTATGTATAATTGTTTCCTTGCCCAATAGGTACTGTTTCCACTTTTTCACACTCTGCACTAATGCATACAATTCTTTATCATATGTGGGATAATTAACTACTGCAAAATTAAATGTTTCAGAATGATAACATATGGGTTTATCATGTTGCATCAACATTTCTCCCATGGCATAGTCACTGGCATTTGTTTCAATATCAAGTAGTCTTTGAGGATATGGTAATGCTAGTAGTGGTGTTGTACTAATTTTTTCTTTCAAGGTGTCGAAGGCTTTCCGTTGTTTTCCTCCTCACTGAAACACCTTGTTCAATCCTGTTAAAGCATGTAAGGGAGATACAATCAAGGAAAAGTTAGCAATAAATTTCTCCAATATTGTGCTGCTCCTAGGAGGATCCTAACTTTTGTAGCAGATTTGGGTTTAGGCTAGTTCACAATGACTTCAACTTTAGAGGGATCTATCTTCAATTCACCACCCCCTACAATATGACCTAAATAATTTAAAGATGTTTTGTCAAATTCACATTTTGACAGGTTAACATAGAGATTTTCTTTTCTCAAAACATCTAGTTCTGCTTTACATGCTTCAAATGTTCTTCCCATGTTTTACTGAAAACAAGAATGTCATCTAAATATATAATTACAAGGTCATCAATAAAAGGTCGGAGTACATCATTCATAACTCTCATGAAAGTGGCAGGAGCATTAGTTAAGCCAAAAGGCATAACCATCCATTCATACAACCCTTGCTTTGTTTTGAAAGTAGCCACTACGCAAATCCAACTTGCAAAAGTAAACTTCTTCTTTCAACTGATCCAATAGATCATCTATGTGAGGAAGAGGATAATGATTCTTAATCATTATTTTATTTAGTGCTTTTAATCAATGCACATCCTCCATGAACCATCTTTCCTTTTCACTAGTACGATTGGAGATCCACATGGTGACATGGTTGACCTTATGAACCCTTTATCGAGCAAATCTTGTACCTTCTTCTTGATCTCTGCGTTCTCTAAAGTGGACAACCTGTACATTCCAATGTTAGGCAATGGAGCATCTTCCTGCAAATGAATATCATGTACTATTTCCCTTTTGGGTGGCTGACATTTAGGTTCTTGAAATAGGATATCATATTCTAAAATAAATTTTTCTAAATCATCTTTCTGTTTAGCATCACAACCTTCAAATGCATTGGTTTTATCAGGGGTCTTTTCCTTTACAACCATTAGTAAAAATTTCTTGCATGCATTTACAATTCTTTTCATCTGCCTTGAGTTTATGGGAGTGTAGATATTTTTGAGTTTATGAGCTCTTACAATATATTATATTCAATCTTTCGTGAGTTGATACTTATTTTCAGTTCTATAGAAAATAACTTTTCTATCATACAAGTAAGAACTTCCTAAAACAATACCACATATATCCAGGGGAACTATATCTAACTCAACCTCATCTACAAATTTTGAACCAAAAGCAAACCTAAGCTTACATTGTCTAGTCACTTTTAGCTTTGCTTTATCACATACCTAACCTAATGGATATGGCTTCTTGTGAGGGGTGGTTAGTGGTCCCAACTTCTTTACAATTGCTTCAGAAATCATGTTTACTTGTGAACCACTACCAAATAAATTACCAATCTTTTGATGCTTGGAAATAACTCTAATATGA
This sequence comes from Pinus taeda, assembly GCA_000404065.3. Taxonomy (NCBI): domain Eukaryota; kingdom Viridiplantae; phylum Streptophyta; class Pinopsida; order Pinales; family Pinaceae; genus Pinus; species Pinus taeda. The sequence continues at coordinate 39,846 of APFE031101813.1, forward strand.
AAAAGATCATGTATTTTCCTCTCATTTTCTTCATTATCAATAGATTGTTCAGAATTACTAGTATATGCTTTAGAATTTTTAAATTTTATACCTGTGGCTGTGATTGTTGTTTCATCACCTGAGTCTAACCCCAAATTTTTCTAAATAGCAAAAACAATCTTCTTCTTCTTGCCATCGAACTTCTTGGGTTTCAGCTCCTAATACAAAGACTAGTAATGTGCATCATCATGCCCATCCTTCTTGCAGTGAGTGCATGAATGTTTGTCTTTCTGTACAGCATTTGTCTTCCTCTATTCCCATTTTTGCTTATTCTTTTCCATGTTCTTGCTTGCACTGGGTTTTGATGATCCCCCAATCTCTAGGTTCACATTCTTGCGTCTAGCCTCTAGATGTGTAACCTGAACTAATACCTCATCGATACTAATAGGGTTAAACATGAGAATGGTGTGCCTCAAATAGCTATGTAGACCACCTATATGCTTCAACTAATTTTCAGGTGAGTTTAGAGAAATGCCTAGAATTAAAGTTCTTTTTCTAAATTATTGGGTATAGCTTTGTACACTTTTCCCCTTTAATTGGCGAAGAGTTTGCCAACTCATCATTACTTGTTGCATATAAGCTAGTGGATATAATTGCTTTTTAATGGCAGAAACAAACTCACTCTAGGTAGAAAGAATTTTACCATACTTCTTCAAATCAGCTTCTGTCCTGCCTTCCCACCACACTAGGGCAGTTCCTCCAAGGCGAAGGCTAGCCAGCTGAATCTTTCTCCTTTCTAAATCGATCTTATGCACCTTGCAATATACATCAATCTACCTAGTCTAGTTATATAGATTTTCTGCATTTAATTCTCCATCATAGATTGGCAAATCAAATTTTACATCTAATTTAATCAAAGATGTTTTCTTCTTTTTATTTTCAAGGCTAGAAGGACGTGTTGATGGAGGAGGCTCTTCCGCTTTCCCTTTTCCTTCTGAATGGCCACCTATAAGAGGTACCTCTGTTCCTTTGTTTTGTTTCGAGGTTGAAGTACTTTCACCTCTACCTTTCTTAAATTCTCGATACATCTCTTCTACCATGGCTCTCATGGTCATGAAACTATCCATTAACTGAGAGTCTAATTTCAAGGGAATCTCTTCTGCCATTTCCTTCCAAGGATAGACTCTTCCAATTTCTGGATTAGCCTCAACCAGTTCTCTTTCTCCTAATATGAGTTTTGACGAAGTTAGCATTCAACAATCTAGCACAAGCTTGTCTAACCTTGGAAAACCTAAAGCTCGGATACCACTTGATTTGATAATGAGATCTTAGACAATTATTAAGGTATTACAAACTCATATGCATGGATTTACCTATATTACGTAGTGGAATGGATCAATAGGATTGCAAATAACATAGACAGTGAAGTAGTTAAAGAAACATAATAGACAACACGCATAACACAATAAGTTTAATCTGGAGTTTACCCAAAACTCTTGGGCTATGTCTCTTGGTCCAACCTTCAGTGGTGGCTTCTCTATTATATCTTCAAGAGTAGAGTTTTACAAAGTGTGAGCTCAAATTTAGTCTCAACATAGCAGATAAAATAACAGGAGTTTTAATTGAATCCCTCAAGCTTCTTTGAGTACACAAAATTTTTCTATCACTCTCTGTCTCTGTCTTCTCTCTGTCTTGGAACTGTCTATTCCTGTCTTCTATCTTCTGTGGCTTTAAAGCCAACCAGAACTGTCTGTTTACTTCCCCTTCTTGGTCTCTCTGGCTTCTAGCCTCTATCTGCTTGAATCCCCCTCTAAGCATTGGTAATCATTGCTAAATGCCTTCAAGGATGGTGGCCACTTGTTCTATAATAGAATGCACCATCGATGCCTTCGAAATCCAAAAAATGGTCATCCTCTATTTACACATATAAATACACGTAAAACTATGAAAATCCACTAATATGTCATTTATTGGATGTGAAATACTCTAAATTATGCCTTATAACTCCTATCGGGTCTGCCTTTATGTCGCTTATCACATCTCCACCATTGATCTGAAAGACCTTGATCCAACCACTGAGGTTCATTTCGGGTGGCTCAAGCGTACGGAGCCTAACCACTTGGAAAGGGTGGTTTTCTCTCTTTGGTGCCTGTACATGTGGCAGCTAGTGTATGGGCTTGGGTGGGTCTTGGCAAAAACCACTTACCACCTACGGCCCGCCTGAAATCCCACTTATCTTATGATTTCCCTTTGTATTTGAAAAATACATTAAAACATGAAAATCCCACAAAATGGCTCATATAAGACTTGAAATAGTATGCAACAACATTAATAAACCCTTTCAAGTTTGGTTTCATTGCATCGGTGCTTTATCCTTTGCATTTCATTTATTTAACAAAAATGTGATTTACATTGAAAAAACCCTTTTACCAAACTTGAAATATTATCAAATATCATTCAGAATTTTATTGGGTCTAGTTATCACAATCATAGTTATTATCGGGCCCACTCCTTTGCATAGCTCTGATGCGATATTGCGATATCGCAATCGCATGTCACCGATCCTTCGGTCCGCGGTTAAGTCCCATATAATATATATATATATATATATATATATATATATATATTATATATATATATATATTATATTATATATAATATATCAGCAATGTGATAGCATGATCGAATATGGATCGTTCATCTGCGCACATAGATTAATGACTCTCGTTTGATCACACTGATTTCTATCACGCTTCCCATATAGCCACCTCTAATAGCCTCTAATAGCCTTCGCCAATTGTGATATGATGATCATATCTGGACCGTTGATCGGCCAGATCCGACGGCTCTCGTGCAAAGTAGTTTTAAGCCCTCGATAGCTCTGTTTTTCAATGTTTTTTAGGCCCAATAGTGTTATCCACCTTCTTTTAAAGGTTTTCCCCTTGTGATAGTTTTTAACGATATGAAGACTTAGAGGGTTTTAGGATCCATTTGGATCAATTACATAGTCCCTCAGGTGATCCATCCCTTCTCATGGCTTTATTGCATCGGAATGTCCAAAAACCAAGGCATATCCCTGTTTCAAAACTAGCATACCAGTCATAGCATGCTCATGGTAATCAATGGACATTATTGGGTACTAGTGTCCCATAATGGCCCTCCTCCTGAAGTTATTTACCAGAATATTGTTTCCTATTCTAATTTCCTTTTATTGTTGCTACTAATTCATGTAGTCAGTTCTAGCCACCCAAACCCAACATGGCATTTTCCATGCTCTACTATAATAAGAACATAACTATCATTAGATTTAAAATGGGTTGAAATAAATTAAGATCATACCTCATTGATGGCCCATCAATAAGGTACACTTGTAATTATGTTTACGTCCTATCACAACAAGTCAAATTATCTCTTTGATCAAATCATCATGTATAAAGATATCACATCCAGTTAGCTCAAAAAGAAACCCTGATACATCATAATAATAAATCATAGTCATAGATTACATACATAATAAAATTGAAATAAGATATTGATACTTATCTTTTAATCTGTCCTTGCTTCTACCATTTTCCTTTTTTCATTACACACACACACACTAAATCAGTTTCCAAACCCAACAAACACCCAATGCATTCTCTTCTCTCCAATCACATACACATACACAGAATGTACATGACAACACGTACATCCACACATGGTGTACTGCAAAATACATACACCTACACTTGGTGTACAACACAACACATACACCTACACCTAATGTATAATATAATACACATATAAACATAAATTACAACACAATAAAACACATGTCGCAATACAAAAACTATGTAATATGCATAGCACAATAGGAAATATACAAAAAAATGTATGTATGAAATTTACACAATACCACATGTACATAGCACCACTTACACAACATGCACACAAGACCACATGCACGCAACACCACATGTACCAAATGCATATAGCACCACCTGCATGCACCACCACATGTACAACATGCACACTTCATCATATGCACATAGCAACACATATACAATATACACACAACACCATATGTACACAACCTCGCATATACAACATGTACACAACACCATATATACACAACGACACATAACATTTACACAAAATTGCATATACAACATGTACATAACACCATATGTACATAGAGTCACATATACAACATGTACACAACACCATATGCACACAGTGCCATATATAGAATATGTAAACAACACCATATGTAAAACACCTCATATACAATAGTAATAGTACACATCCAGAGACCACACTGACTCTACCAAGCAAACTAGCTTCTAGTTCCTTTCCACTATCCATTCTTGTTCAAGCATGTTGTAGACCACACTATTTTATTCCATTGATATATCCCTCAGCATATGTTGTCCACAACATAAACATAGGCATAGTATAAGCAAATAATATGAAATCATATACACATGATTCTAACCTGGCATAGATCTATCAAGGCTACTCTGCCCACTTGATTACTCATAAATGAGGAGCCTCTTCATGTTGTTCACTTGCATAAGAAATGATTCGTCCACAAGCATGATCCATGACGACCCTGTCAGGCAATGACATATATACATACATATATATATACATCTAAACATTAGCATAAAATAATTATGATCCTTGACAATCCTTGACAACCTTTTTAAGAGTGAAAATTTTAACTAAAATAATTTTACACAAAATATTTGATCTCATTGGAAGCCTTATAGATCGATAAATAAGATTGATCTATATTGGTTATATGTATATATCTCTATTTGTGTGTGTGTATACACCAAGTGTAATTTTTCATTGTATAAATTACATTTCGGAATGTATAAGATGAATTCAATATCTTCAAAATTTACTTCGGAACTTGCATTGTGTATCTTTACAACTTAAATTTGCAGTTCAAATACATCTATGCTTGTTTTCAAACAAAATTGACCAAAAAATATACTTAAAACAGGCCACAAAGAGACTACTTGAAATGTTTTAGCTATAAAAAATTATTCTTTTTTAGTTAGTTTATATAATATATATAGAATTTTTCCAGACATATATAATATATACATATTTAAATTTTTTTCTTGAAGTCTTTTATTGATAGACTATATGATTCACATTAAAATACCTTTTATGTTACTAATATAGTTTTAAATACACATCAATATAAGTTAACCACACACACACACACACATTCAAAGATATATTAAAATATTTTATTTATAGGTCACATTGAATGTTTTATTATTAATAATAATTTTTAAATGACACATATTACATTGATATTAAGAATTAAATGAATTACATATCTCCTTTAATTGTTTTACTTTAATTACTCCATTGTTTTAAGCATTGAAATAATATTATTATCAACAATGAAATAAGTTTTCATTTACTTTCTCTGCATATGAATATGCACGAAGTTGATATTAAAATAAATTAGTCAACATTCATATTTAAAAGCATTATTCGAGTCATGTACGGTAATATTTTTTATGTACTAAAATATTTTTAAAATGTATGCTATTTTTTCAACCTTCTCCCACTCAAAAGTAAAAATAAAAGTTATTTGTTAGTTACTTTGTTTCTCTATAAAGTTGGTTTAAGATTATGATATTTCATATGTATATTGAAATATTTTCTATATGGGTCAAAGTGACTAAAACATGTACATTCATTTTTATTTTTTTAGTATAATGATTTTTTAATTTTGTTTAAAGAATGTATATTTTTTTCTAAGGATATGTGTCAACTCATGGTCAAGAACATACAAATTTAGACATATCACTCATACTAAGCTATAGAATGAGTCTCTTGGCTTGATTATGGATGAAGGTTCTTTTCATTCCTTTCCACACAGTCAAATTATCTCCAATAAGAGAAGATGGAACTTGCTTGCCAAATAGTGGGGGAAACATTAGCAAAGAATATCATAACTCACTTTCCTTCAAAATGTCATCGAATCTATGGTAGGTTCGTTGCAATTTAAAAGAAAAAAATAGTGACCATGTCAATCTTGTGATGCTACTTCTGATCAAAGAAACGTTGCAACCTTGGTAGGTTTGTCATAATATATTTTTAAAAAAATGAGGTATTGTTGGTATTGTGCTACAACTTTCGATAGCAACAATGTTGCAACCATGGTGAGTTCATCACAATATCTTTTAAAAATTCTGGAAAGCCCATTGGTCTTTCAATTCCTGTTTTGATGATAGCAACATCACATCAATGATGGGTTCATTGCAATATCTTTTAAATAATTATTGTTCCCGTCAGTCTTACAAAGCCTCTTACGATGTCTGTAATTTGACAACGATGGTGAGTTCATCAAAATATATTTTTAAAAATGGAAATCCTCTTGGCCTTGACACGCTACTTGTGACCACCAAAATGTTGCAATTATGATGATTTTATCCTAATATCTCTTAAAAAAATTGATCCTGTCATTCTTGCGATGCCACTTATGATGATAACAACATCATTACCATGGGAAATTTTGACAAGTGTTTGTGACAAATAGGTGTCGATACTTTGACGATGCCTCCTACTGGAATTTTGATGAGTAAGGGTTCAAAATTATGACCGCATCTAAATTGGTGTTTCATGAATTCTCATTTTTTCATTATAGCTACAAAATACTGGCGCAAGAATGAAAAAGTACCATAAAAAATTATGTCAATATTTAGTAGTGTTCGTTATCTCAATAACTAATATGTTATTAGAAAGGGGTAATCCCACCAAATTTAGTCATATATGTGTGTTTTTTGTATTCATATTGTTTTAACCATAGGTTTTCTTCATCAAAGTGAAATATTTTCACATTACTGCTAATCCACAAAAATCTAGACTCAATATTCCAAGAGGCATAGAATCTCATATAACTTCCAAAAAGTTCTGACACAATTGGATAACATAAATAAACAATTGTTTTACCTTTTGCATTATGCACTTTCCTTTTAGCAATATTTATGTAGTCAAGGATATGAGCCTCACTTTCCCACCATATTTTCTGTAGTGACCATGTTGAAACGATCATATCTACTTGAGAGTACCTTCCCACCCGATTCATTCCACTACTAGTGAAATGACTAATGTTATGGTCTTCATATTCACTATAAATTACAAGACTAGTTAAATTGTTCCTATTCTACTATGAGTTATTTATTTTATGAAGGCCTTCAGTCAAATGAAGAACAATTTTTTATTGAAACTTATATTATTTCCACCATTTACACAAAATTTTGTTCAAAATCTATTCTAGCATGTTCTAAACCAGCATATGGGTATTTCTTGGAGATCCACTCCATATACCTCTAATGGATCCATCCCACAACTATTAAATCTAGATGTTTACTCTAAATTCCAATAATGGCCATTAAAATTGAACAATTCCAAATTCTAAATGCTTAAAATCCCTTGAATCATATGAATAGAAAATAACAAACTCGATTGGGTGCATTTTATTGGAAACAAATCCCTTTGCATGTTTTTGATCGAAATTTATTGCCAGCATAATCTAAGTAAACTAATCCAAGTAAACATATGAATCCTATGTGGTGATCCACAACGTTTACCTCAAGTTACTTAATCCCACCACTTTAATTAAATGGCAGCTAAACACTTTGATCATGTCCTTGCACTCTTAGCCAAGCTCTTAGGAAATTTAATGTTTTTTGAGTTCCATTATATATTTATCTTGTGAAGTACTTGCATCTTTTCATTCTTTATAACCTGTGTATTCCTCTTGTTTGGGTATCCTATGTGTCATGTTGTTTAGTCTTCAGCTATTCCTGCAAATCCAAGGTTCTTATTCATGTTGTACACTACAGATGGAAATATTACTTGCGTAAAGAAACCCTATTTACATGAACATGATAATTGTCTGATGAAAACATTTACTAGTTTGAAAATAATCTTCATCAACATTCTGGCTAACAAGGAGGTATTAAATGACCTTTATGTTGGAGTTCTCAAGATGGAAAGAAGCCAAATTCACTTTGAAAAATGAAGTTGTGTATTATATATTGTGATGATGAAGTCAAACCTAGGTTTATTTTAAATATTAAAGGCAACTTTGAGTTATGAGTATGTTAGATATATTGAAAAAAGCCTAATTTTTTTTCATTTAAAGTGATTTTAACTTTTAAGTCATTTTAAGTTTGGAGTTGACCCAATTATGAGGATTAAGTATAAGTCCAACTCCAATGAGGAAACAATCATTGATGAACACTTTATGGGAGGAAGAAGTGTGTGCTAGGGATGAAACAATTGTTTGGGAGTTGCACCCTAGAACAAAATGTTAGCATATCCACTACACCATGGTGGGCCAATCCTTCATTTGAAGCTCAGTGGTTCCTCTATGAGAATATTTACATAGATTCATGGTCACAAGAATAGAACTATCTTTGGCCATATCTTCAGATTTGATACCTTCTTTGAGACCATGAATTTAGAGCATGACCCCAGATTTTTCAGTGGATGGTAGGTTGGGGAAGATAATAAAAGACACACATAGTCTATACATAGTATTGTGTTCACGTCCTTATATTTAACTAGTTCTGAAAAATCTAAAGAATTTAAGAAAAGCGTCGAGTGGAATACAATTACTGGTACTTAGGGATGATAAAAAGGTAGATTAGATATTGGAAATTGTAACTATTTTCAATTTGTAATAAGGTACATGAAGAGGCTATGCGATCAACACTTTATACCAATTTTCTTTATTGAAATGTCTTGTTTATGATGATTGTGTTATAAGTCATTTCTTGTTGAATAGGTTTTTAGAAGAACAAGAGTAATAGACATAGGAAACAATGCATTGTTTGATATGTTTAAATTAATTGTTTGCTTGCAACAATGTTGTTACTGAAAAGGCAGTACTTAAACCCCCACAATCCAAGTTAGAGTGAATTTCTTTAGCCACAAAGTATACACATTCATATTTATGTTATATACCTAGGGGGGGTAATTGGGGTACCGAGGGAGGTACCCAAGGTAATAATGTAATAATGGGATGGGCCATAGTAATAAATAAGGTGGTTAACCCATGTCATGTAAGGGACCACAAGTAGTTATATAATAATGTAAGGGGCCCATGGTATTAGTTGATGGTATGAGGAAACCATGGTAATGATGCATGGTATTGTATGTATGAGCCTATATAGAGGCTAGAGACTCCACATGCAGAGATATGAAGAGAAGTATTCTTGTATGAACAGGCATATGGCTTGTGGAGTGTTCTCCTTCCTTAAGGAGTGAATGTATGGTGTTACCCTACCTTGAGGGTTTGATCAATAAAGACTCATTTCATATCATTTCAGGGTTTATTTGCATTATCTTATATGTTCATATAAGATCTATAATATTTTTGGGTTAGATCTACAACAAGTGTTATTAGAGCACTTTCTTGGGCACAAAAGTGGAGAATTTTTTTTTACTTTTTGCAGGATTTCAAGGGCGGTGAGTTTGTAGATCATATCTGTACATTTTAGTTCAATATATACAAAATATGATTGCAGATCTGTATTCTTTATGAAAAAATAGCCGATTTCAAAAAAAAAAATCGGTCAAATCGGAGTCCGGATGAAAGAGATATCACTGATTTAAAAATCAGTGGGGTTGTAGACAATTTTTTGGGGCAGCAAATTTGTGGCGCCAATATAGACCTATTGGTACTAGACCTGAAAAATCCAATTGTAGATCTGGAATCTTTGTGAAAAAACACCCAATTTCAAAAAAAAAATCAGTTGAATCGGAGTCCGGATGAGGGAGATATCGCTGATTTAAAATCAGCTCTTTTTTCAGAAATTTTGGGTGACGGTGAGAGAGTAGCAGCGCAGATCTGAAATTCTAGTGTCTGGATCAGGATTTCTATCACATGGGCAGATGCAGAATGATTGTTCCATTTCTGATAATAGGTTATGATAGAGATTCTGAGCAATATTGATGAAACTGTGACATTTTCAAATTTTCGCCAAGTAAGTGAATTTTTTTCCAAACCATTCATGGATTCTAGCAAGGCATTTTTTACAAGGAATGATAATGGTATGACTATTGAAGAATTCATAAAGGGACTAAAGCTTATATATAGGAAATTTTGGATGGATTCAGTGTGGTTTAATTTAAAAGATGAGACTACCAAATGGTGGTTCTCACTTCACCGCAAACAATTGACCAAAATCTGAGATGTAGAATTTGAACGAGTCCTTTTAGACAAATGGTCTCGGGCTAGGAAAAAGGAGAATGAGACACATAAGGGATTAATTCCTACTGGTATATCCTTATTACAGATCCATGGATTGCTTCAGAAAGAGAAGATCATTGTTTCCATCAATCCTAGTTGTAAACATAATTTTATTAGTGTTAATTTGGCAAAAAAATTGCAAGTCCCAGCAAAACGAACTGAACATACACAGGTTGATAATAAGGATGTTCAAGTGTACAAGGATTTGAATATTTCTATGGATAAATATGTGTTGCATGGTGATTTTTATGCTTCAGAGATGGATACTATGGATGTTGTTTTGGGATATCCTTGGATGGAATCTGTGGGTACTAGCAATATTAATGTATAGAAGAAATTCCTGAAGCTCTGGTATAAAAAGAATAAAATTACATTACAAGATATTTCCCTTAATAAACCAGTAGAGTCCAAGGAGGTTGAAGCAGAATATGTTCCAGGGTCTCACATATCAGATGATGAGCAGTTGATGGTTGAAAATCAGACACAAACAGAGGCCGAAGAAGAAAAGGCCACAGGTGCTGATACATCAGAGGAGGACTCAGTGGTTGAAGTCATATTGAAAACGAAGACACCACAACAGGCAGCACAACAGGGTGAAATCAAGCAAAAGCCATCGTGGGTTAAAACTTCAACATATCATCACCCACATCACCCCGCAAGACAACCATCAAGATGGAAACCAAGTAGTCACATGACGGATACAAAGGAGAGACAATCCACCTACTACACATCAACACAGAAGAGCTGCCACGGTCAACTTCCATCTCAAGCAAGCGAGGCACCAGCGAGATCGAGGGTTCACCTTTCTCTTGCATGGCTAGATGCACGTGCATGGTATCAGTGGAATACTCTTTTGAGTAGATCTTATTATTTGTGTTCTTCCCATGTTTTGGGAACGAAACATGCTAAGGGGGGTGGAATGTTATATACCTAGGGGGGGTAATATGGGGTACTGAGGGAGGTACCCAAGGTACCAAGGTTATAATGTAATAATGGGATGGGCCATAGTAATAAATAAGGTGGTTAACCCATGTCATGTAAGGGACCACAAGTAGTTAATAATAATGTAAGGGGCCCATGGTATTAGTTGATGGTATGACGAAACCATGGTAATGATGCATGGTATTGTATGTATCAGGCCTATATAGAGGCTAGAGACTCCACATGGAGAGATATGAAGAGAAGTATTCTTGTATGAATATGCATATGGCTTGTGGAGTGTTCTCCTTCCTTAAGGAGTGAATGTATGGTGTTGCCCTACCATAAGGGTTTGATAATAAAGAAGCATTTCTATCTTATTTCTTGGGTTTATTTCTATTGTCTTATATTTTCATATCAGATCTATAATACTCTTGGGTTAGATCTACAACAAGTGGTATTAGAGCTACAAAAAGTGGTATCCGAGCACTTTCTTGGGCACAAAAGTGGAGAATTTTGATCTAAAAAAACAGTAGGGTTGTAGACAATTTTTCGGGGTAGCGAATTTGCGGCATAGATATAGACATACTGGTGCAAGATCTACAAAATCTAATTGTAGATCTGGAATCTTTGTGGAAAAATACCCAATTTTAAAAGAAAATCAGTCGAATCGGAGTCCGAATGAGGGAGATATCGCTGATTTAAAATCAACACTTTTTGGGTGACGGCGGGAGAGTAGCAGCGCAGATCTGAAATTCCAGTGTCTAATCAGGATTTCTATCACATGGGTAGATGCAGAATTGTTGCTCCATTTCCAAAAACAGGTTATAATAGAGATTCTGAGCAATCTTGACGAAACTGTGACATTTTCAAATTTTTGGCAAGTAGGTGACTTTTTTCCAGACCATTCATGGATTCTAGCAAGGCATTTTTTTTAGGGAATGATAATGGTATGACTATTGAAGAACTCATAAAGGAACTAAAGCGTATATTTGGGACACATTGGAGGGATAAAGTGTGGTTTAATTTAATAGATGAGGCTGCCAAATGGTGGTGGAAATCACTTGACCACAAGCAGTTGACCAAACTTTCAGATTCAGAATTTGAAAAAGTCCTTTTGGACAAATGGTCTCAGGCTAGAAAAAAGGAGAATGAGACACATAAGGGGTTAATTGCTACGACTATCTCCTTACTGCAGGTTCATGGACTGATTCAGAAAGAGAAGATCATTGTTTCTATCAATCCTAATGGTAAACATAATTTCATCAATGTTAAATTGGCAAAAAAATTGCAAGTCCCAACAAAACATATTGAAAATACACAGGTTGATGATAAGGATGTTCAAATTTATAAGGATTTGAAACTTTCTATGGATAATTATGTGTTTCATGGTGATTTTTATGCTTCAGATATGGATAACATAGATGTTGTTTTGGGATACCCTTGGATGGAATCGGTAGGCACTATCAATATTAATGTAGAGAAAAAATTCCTGAAGCTCTGGTATAAAAAGAAGAAAATTACATTACAGGATATTTCCACGAATAAACAGATAGAGTCCAAGGAGGCTGAAGCAGAAGATGTTCCAGGGTCTAACATATTAGATGATGAGCAGTTGATGGTCGACAATCAGACACAAACAGAGGCTAAAGCAAAAAAGGTTACAGGTGTTGATACATCAAAGGAGGACTCAGTGGTTGAAGTCATATTGGAAAAGAAGACACCACAACAGGCACCTCAGCAAGGTGAATTAAAGAAGAAGACATCATGGGTTAAAACTTCAACATATCATCACCCACATCACCTCGCAAGACAACCATCAAGATGGCAACCAGTTAGTCACAAGGACAACAACCCCCACAAGATAGATAGGGAGAAGCGAAGATCCACGTACTACACATCAACACAGAAGAGCTACCACGGTCCACTTCCGTCTCAAGCGAGCGAGGCACCAGCAAGATCGAGGGTTCACCTTTCTCTTGGATGGTTAGATGCACGTGCATGGTATCAGTGGACTAATCTTTTGAGTAGATCTTATTATTTGTGTTCTTCCCATGTTTCGGGGATGAAACATGCTAAGGGGGGTGGAATGTTATATACCTGGGGGGTAATATGGGGTACCGAGGGAGGTACCCAAGGTAATAATAATGGGATGGGCCATAGTAATAAATAAGGTGGTTAACCCATGTCATGTAAGAGACCACAAGTAGTTAATAATAATGTAAGGGGCCCATGGTATTAGTTGATGGTATGAGGAAACCATGCTAATGATGCATGGTATTGTATGTATGAGGCCTATATAGAGGCTAGAGACTCCACATGGAGGGATATGAAGAGTAGTATTCTTGTATGAATGGGTTTTGGAGTGTTCTCCTTCCTTAAGGAGTGAATGTATGGTGTTGCCCTACCTTAAGGGTTTGATCAATAAGAATCATTTCATATTATTTCTCGGTTTATTTGCATTATCTTATATTTTCGTATCAGATCTATAATATTCTGGGTCAGATCTACAACAAGTGGTATCAGAGCTACAACAAGTGGTATTAGAGCTATATTTCCGGGTTAGATCTACAACAAGTGGTATCAGAGCTACAACAAGTGGTATCAGAGCACTTTCTTGGGCACAAAAGTGGAGAATTTTTTTTTACTTTTTGCAGGATTTCAAGGGCGGCGAGTTTGCAGATCAGATCTGTACATTTTGGTTCAAAATCTGTAAAATCTGATTGCAGATCTGTATTATTTGTAAAAAAATAGCCGATTTCAAAAAAAAAAATCGGTCAAATCGGAGTCCGGATGAAGGAGATATCGCTGATTTAAAAATCAGTGGGGTTGCAGATAATTTTTCAGGGAAGCGAGTTTTGCGGCACAGATCTAGACATCCTGGTGCAAGATCTACAAAATCTAATTGTAGATCTGGAATCTTTGTGGAAAAATACCCAATTTCAAAAACAAAATCAGTCGAATCGGAGTCTGGATGAGGGAGATATCGCTGATTTAAAATCAACACTTTTTTTCAGAAATTTTGGGTGACGGCGGGAGAGTAGCAGCGCAGATCTGGAATTCTAGTGCCTGGATCAAGATTTCTATCACATGGGTAGTGTTAGGATATTCCGACACATAGGAATAGTTAAGTTCAACTTGGTCTAGTATAGAGTTAGGTATAGAGTTAGGTAAAGTGTGTTTCTTTACCGTTGTACATTTTGTAACTTACAATCCGACGGTCACGATATGTAGTGATCCGACGGTTCATTCTCTCCTCGGTATTACCGACACTTGATCCGTGGCTA